>VZRF01001599.1:0-34214 GCA_013396875.1 Vireo altiloquus
ATTTATTAAGAGGAATCTCCTCTTCTGAAATACATTGTGAATCACTTTGACAGCCCACATCAGGTGAGGATGAAGAGTGCCTAGTGAGATGATTTGTTACAGACTTTTGACTGCCTGTGAGTGGCAAACAGGGGACAGCAGCGTTATTTGTAATAAATATCCCACACAGAGGGCTGCACAGCCTGGCTGAAGAGTGCACATGGCTTAATTCCTCCTCCTCTGATAACAGCTCTAACTCTGCATTTTCAGTCTGGCACACAGGAGAACACAGCTAGGAATATTCTGGGTTCTAGAGAACTCAGTGAATGTTGTAAAGCAACATTCAGAAGTCTCTTCATTGGAGGTTTCTCTACCAGCCCTGGTAAGCCATGGACAAGGTCATTTATACATATGAGAAGGGATTTCTACCATTCCACAGCATGTGGATCTGACACAGAACAAGTATGTCCATGGGTATAATGAATACATATTTTAATTTTTAATATATTATGAAGGAGCACATTAAAAAAACCTGCAGTGATAAGATGTCCCATGTATCAGATATCTGAAATACACTCTCACTGATAGCCTCAGACATCAAAAGGTTGGCTAATTAAATTAGCACTAGTTTGGAATGTGTACTCAGAAAGAGAAATTCTTTACCTAGGCAATTACACTACTCCAGTGAACTTCTTACTTGGTGACCTTGAGACAAATGAGGCAAAATTAAGATTTTAATTGAGCTGATCTCCCTATCAGGGCAACTGCCTTGACACAGGATGTCACTGAGACATTTTCTGCCTCCCTTTGGTAAACTAATTTTCCAAGCAATTAGAAACACTCCTACTCATTAGGAAATATCAGCAAACAACAGCCTTGGCTATCAAGAAGAATATTACTAACACAAATGCAATATATTTTCTATAAATCATCTATCTTTTTACATGAAGGCATGCATTGGAGGTTGAGAGACATAAACAGTGTTGAAAATCTAAATCATGTTAATGAGGCTACGGTCAAAACAGGATACAGAAAGACAAGAGGAGCTTTCCAGTCCCTTTCTACTTAGAAATAAAATTTCTCTACCTCGAATTCAAGAAACAACAATTCCAAGATGCAGAAGAAAACACACAACATACTCCTTCCTTTCTGGAATTTTCAAGAGATCAAATGAAATCCCTCTGAAGGTGGTGTTGGGTTGGGTTTTGTCTTGATTGCTTTCTGCTTGTGCAGACTGGTGTGAGGAAGAAATTAACAATGTACAGTCCCTTTAAACGAAATAAAACATTTAAAAGCATGCAGCTTTAAATCAAACTCACTATGGCTCAAAATTAGAATTTCCTCGCAGATATTGGCTAACTAGTAAGAGGTATTTATATATATTAAAAAAAGAGATAAAGAGATAAAAACGGGCATGGGGAAGATTACACCCATAATGAAAAAGAACTAGGAATTCATACTTGCTCCCAAAATTGGGAGTAGCATGTGTTTACCCCTTCTATTTAACTTTAGAATAATCTTCCAAATGTTTGGCTTTTGTATAAGGTTTTTGCCCAAGTTACAATAATGTCTGAAGTTTGAAGCTCTTAAAAATAGAAAGCAGAGTGCTTCAGCAGTATTTCAGCTGTCATTTGCTCATGTGGCCCAAGCCTACTAAAAAAGAACATGGAAATAAAATAAGTCAAAGGAAACAAAGTGTCAGAAACCTTGTGCCATGGCCCAGCTCTCCAGCACACATATTCCACAGTAAAGTTGGAAATCTGTGCTGAAAGCAGGAGATACAGGAAGGAGCAGAAGGCACATCATGGACTAGGGAGAGAAAATCCACAGTTGCTTGCATTTCTCTGCTAACCTTTGTATAATGGCACTGCAAAAGCTCTCCCTATTGCTTTGGGGAACAGTCCCTTTGCTTGGGACACATGATCATGAAATGTTTCCTTTAAGAAGAAATTACATTAAATGTTGCAGTTATGTATGTGTTCTACTCCAAGTACAAAAGAAATATCCATTATTTTCACATTCCTTCTCAGTGGCCACTTTTGCAGTATAAAGTGTAATTTTGCAGTATCCTGATAAAGTTTTTCCTATTGACTTCATCTAATGCTTTCTCCCATTTTTCTTCCATACAGGATGGACTAAAGTAAATTATTGTCTTGATAAAAAGAAAAAAATGAGCGAGAAGAGCAAGTGCTAAAAGAAAAGACATTTCACACTGATTTGAGGTATGAATCCCTTAAAATATGCTGACATCCTAAATACTGAAAATGTGTTTGCTTTTATGATTTTACACATATTGCTAGGAGTTAGTAATTTAAAAAACCTATTTCTAAGCTGTTTATTACTAAGTGAAATTGCTAACATATTCTGCTGATTGATTTACAAAAGTGAAAAATTACACACTGAAAAGTGAATGTGTATATCTATCTAGTAGCTGGTTTTAAGTTAATAACATCAATAAATTTGGCACAATTACCTGAGAACTCAGAGGCTTGGAATTCTGAGAACTCAGAACTCTGAAAACCAAGAATCCTACCATTAGAAAACTCAGAACACACTTGTTTTAAACCACTGCAAACTAAAGGAACTAAAGGGAAAATATAATGCAGACTATTCCAGAGCAAGGCAAGCTTAGGGAAAGCTCCAAAGAGGAACACAATACTGGCACATGTGTGACAGGAGATGTTCCCAAAAGAATGCATTTCCAAAGGTACAGCATCCCTAAGGTAGGAGCCCTTACCTTTACAGATATCTGTAGGGTAAAGTTGCATTTTGTCACCTCTCTTTTAGTTCCAAGCATGTGGGACTTCTTTAAACACATCATGAACAACTCAGGACAGAATCCAGCCTAGGGCTGAGCAATAGAGGAGAGGAGGAACTAGCAGGAAAGGAGCCTCACTTTTCTGTAGGATTGGCACCTTTTGCTTTCTTTGTCAAGGCTGGCCCTGAGCAGTCCAGCCTGGCAAATGCCACTTGTAATCCCTAGGATGAAACCAAGCTCTTGTGCATTTACAGAGAGCATTTTGCAACCCAAGTTTGTAATTCTTGCTCACTATTATTTGTATAAAAAGAATTAAGTTACTTGTAATGGTGAAGTTCATTCCAAAATGCTTGAAGGAAGGATGCTGGAACTGAGTAATTCCAACCCCACTGCCACCCCAAAACTACCAACATGCTTGATCCCAATTTCCATCAAATCTGTTCAGTATTGTAAATAGATACAGAGGAATGTTCCCTGTAAAAGCACTTCACATTGAACAGTGTGCTGGGTCACTAAAGGGATAAGAGGTTCTTTATCCCTTGGAGATGGGAGTTAATTACTCAGCCATGAACAGAAAGTGACAACTGGAAATATTCTGTTCTCCAAGGAAGTGAAAAAAATCCATTTCTTTTAATTAAGAAGAATGGCCTATCTGCTGGATAAGCAGGAAATTAAGTAAGTTACTGAGAGCTTGATTAAATCTGTCTGAATTGCCTGGGGTACTTCAAGAAGATTATCTAGAAAAGCTGACATATTCCAGTATGAAAGGGCCCTCTATTGTTTGCAGATGAAGAACATGTTCTGCAGGGAATACTTGAATACACCACCCTGCAAGGACAATGAAATGGAAGAGAGCCATAGAAGAGAAAGGGAAAGGGGGAAAAAAGAGCTAATTTAATTTTAGCCCAAGAATGTTAAACATGTCTTTATCTTGCAATATCTCTAATAGCCTACTTGGGATTTCATGGATAAGAACTTTTGTTTTCATTTTACAGTAAAGTGATTAGAAATGATTTCAAACTAATCGACTGATAGCAACAGAACTGTTCACTGAATCTATAAACTGTATGAATAAATATCTATGCTTATCTAACATATTTTTCATCCAAAAGATGAAGAATTATTCACAGAGATGATGCATGGGCCTGTTAGGGAAGCTGGTTTCACAGGAATGAGGATGGAAAATATTAGCTAAGTGACCAGTGAAGTAATGCTGTCAATTGATCAGTGAAGGAGTGAAAGGCACATCTGAAACACGAGGTTCAAAAGGTCTCATGTGAGGCACACCTCGTGTGCAGGTCAGAAATGGCACTTGAACTTCACAAGGAACACAAGAACAAAAGGTTCCAGCTCAGGCACTGGCACAGACTCAACACACAAAGAGTAACTTCCCAGCCAGCTGAAAATCTCACAGCAGAAAAATGCTGCCTCAACAAGTGAGCTGAGAAGAAAATTCGGGGTCAACTATGCTCTATTTTATTTGCCTGAGCAAGATAAAGGATTCGACAAGAAGTGATGTGAAAATGCAAATGGAAAATGGTTCTTTCAGCCCCGGTGATGAGACAGAAGAGCAAACCTTTCTGTAACAACAGAGGTGAAAACACAGAATCCCCTCCCTGTCACTGTCCCAGCCTAAGCTCTCACCAGCAAGAAAAGCTTAGAGAAGATAGAAAAAATTTGTGAAACAGAATTTCCAATTTTATCTTCTCTGATTCTATTAACAGCAATAAAGTTTGAGAGTATGTGTGTTCAGGGATGGGGAAGAAGGGGAGAGCTGTATTAGAAATCATGAAAAAAAGGACTGAGTAAATACTGGACAAACCTACTAATACCACTCTGACCTATGTCACAGTGATATTGTATTCCAGAAAGCAGCAATTCTTTCCAAAGTTGTTTAAAAACTGAGAACACACATAGAAATTTGCAAGAAATGAAAGTGCAGTGGACCCTGCTCCCCCCCTATTCCCCCCCCCAATTTTTCTTCTTTCTTTTCTTACAGCTGTACAGTGCTATGAAATAACAAGATCCTTTTTTCTTTGCCCTGTTTTATCAGGTCACTATTACACCACAAATTCTTACCAAAACTACACAAAACCCGCAGAGCCTGTCCAAGAATACAGATTAACTCACCATAGAAAGTCAGAATCATAGAGTAATTCTGTTTAGAGGGATGTCTGAAGGACACCTGGTTCAGTTCCTGGCTCCAAACAAGGCCAAGTTAGAGCAGGTTGCTCCCAGCTTTGTTCAGATGAATTTTGATAGTCTCCAGTGCTGAGGGCTCCTCAGGCTCCCTGGGCAATGGATCAGTGCCCAACTGATCACTGTTTTCCTGTCCATTATCTCAGTGGGACTTATATTGGAACAAGTTGCAATTTGTGTCTGTTCCTCTCAACCTTTTAGTGAACATGTCTGAGACAAGTCTGACTCTGTGTTCTCTAGACATTTTGGAGGTGTATTTTGTCTCATCATGCACATCACTAAAGACACTGAACACTGCTGATTCTCCTCTGAGCCAGTCATCACTGAAGGCAGTCAGGTTGGTCTGGCATGATTTGTCCCTGTAAATCCAACACTGGCTCTTCCCTATCATCTTTTCCTTCAGCTTCTTGGAGGTGACTTGGAGGAGGATCTGCTCCAAAAACTTCCCAGCACATGAAGTTACACTGACTGGCCTGCAACTCCCCAAATCCTCCTTCTCATCCTTCCTGAACATGGGTGAGATGTTTGCCAGCCAAAGGGATCCTAAATCTAATCCCAAACTATTTTGAAGGTGATAAAAGAGTCCTTGCTATGACATTGGCTGGCTCCCTCAGCAACCTTGTGCTTATCTGATCCAATTCCATCACCCTGCATATTTCTCACTTGTTTAAATGGCCTCCAACTTGGTCCAACAATCCTAGGGGTAATGCAGCACTCCTCAACACTTTACCTTTATGTTCAGGGATCTGAAAAGAGCCCTTGAGAGTAAAAAAGCAGGAAAAGCAGCAACTGAGCTGATCCTTTTCAGCAACTTTTTAAAAAGTCCTAGCCCACTGCATTCTCTGTAACTACAGGAGTGTTGCTGAGCCCAGGGCCTGTTAAAGCTCGTGGTACTGTCATTATGGAACCCTTATAAGGCTATTTTACCATAGATATACACATACACTGACTGGCTTTTAGAATGCTAACAAAAACAAAAATCTAGCCACTTGGGGGGATAAAATTTCGCACAGAAGCTAGCCATTAAAGAGAAAGAATAATCTTCAGATTTCATTCCTTTGACTAAATGTGATGTGACACATATGGGTTAGTCAAAATGTTTAATGTTGCATGAAGTTTGAGTGATCATTCCATTTAATCTTCTGATGATGACATGCTATGTAATTTGTTAACTTTGGGACACAGAAGATAAAGACACAAGAAGACTTAAAATGTCTTCTAAAAATAACGTCTTTCAATGTTTCAAGTAATATGGTAAAAACCCCACCTCTTTGTCATATCTGAAAACATTGTGAAGGATTTCCTTCTCAGAGCATTTGACTCAGACCTCTTCAAAATTCACAGCACACTGTGCTAAATCCTCCCCAGTGCCATGTCACTTGTCTTTCTAATGCTACCTCAGCTCAAAACCCCACTGGAACCTGCACACTTTGTGAATATATGTGCTGAAAACAAAGGAGTAACACAAAGAGAAAAACGACTCATTGTTGTTTCACATAATTAAATTAATTGCAGCAGGTAGTAGGAAATGAAGGTGAGACTGTAGAAAAATGAGAATTCTGAGATCGTGTACAGCTGTGAATTATTTTGCTTAATTAAGATGCAGCCAAATGAGGCCAGAAAAGTGGACCCTTGACAGAAATGGTATGGATTCCACTTAGAACAGAGGAAAGCTCTCACTATACCTAAAGCAAATTCAGGAAAGGCTACACCAGTGACTTGTTTTAGGAAAACCACAGGTCTATTTTGTGACCTCATCACCACCCAACCCTCACAACCAGGCCTGGTTCCTTCCTTTCCCCACTATCATCTCTAAGATGCCTTATTTCTCCTCACTCACAAGGATCAGACAACTCTTAAAAGAAGAGTATTTTTAGTGTAAATAATTCCAAAAGCCATTTTTGCTCTAAGTAGAATTACAGGAAACACATATTGAATAGAAAACAACTACTACAGATTGCTATTTTTTGGAGACAGCCAAGGAAATTTAAATGGAAACTTCTTTGAAGACAATGTTTCTGTCTCTGCTGAGCTAAAACCACTGCTGACTCAACACACTTGAAACCTTTATCACTTCCTGACATGGTTAATGACCAACAGGGTGGCAGAGTGAGGAGCTGGAGCCACATTTCCAGGGAGATTTCTCCTGGCACTTTGTTATTCCTCAGATCCATGGTGCCCATGAGGCTCAGCACACGAATCTGTGCAAAAAGGTATTTCCAGCCCAGGGAAAAGCCCACAGGTACCACAGACTCCATGCCTGTCACTTAAGTACTCTGCTGTTCTGTTTGGGGTTTTTAAAAGAATTATTGAATAGTTTCCTGTACTTGCTGAACTTTTTATGCAATATTATCTGCTATTTTCTTAGAGAAGGACAACATTTTAAGTATTTCTTCAGTGGTTAGACATGTTCTGTTTAATATACATTTAAGACTCTGGAAAAAAGGACTGAAATAATCCCCTCAGATTTAGTATTTTGTTTTTACTTTGATTTTATATGGCTACACTTGAGTTGCTACACTGACATTTAATTTTACATGGCCACTCTTAGCAGACTTTTATCTGGATTCATGCCACCAGCCTGTACTCATCTAATCACCAAGCCACTTTGCTTGTGGAAATAAGGTTTACAGTATTTCATTATTACTTCCTAGAGCATCGAATTCTCCTTGGTATAGCAAAAAATCCAGAAAACTTTCTTTTAAGAACTGGATTACTTGCTTTAAAAGATGACAGACAGTACAATTAATTATGTGATCTAAAAATAATTAGTAGAAAGCAGAACACTAGAAGATAAGCCTCCTGTGGGCTATCTCCTGTCCAGTTAAGCTGATTGTTATCTAGTTTGAGGCTGGAATTCCTACTTTTGCTTTATCAATATAGCTCATTCTTCCCTTGAAAAACATGTAGTTGCTCACTAGAGCACCTGATATCAGTCTTTTTATCTTTATCTATCTCAACTCTCGTGACACATATTCAAAAGAACAGCTCAGAAGAACTGGACCATATGATTTTACAGTATTTTTTCTAATTCTTTTACTGCTGCAGGTAATGGCACCAGTATAATGTTGTTTGGCTTGTTACTCTTGAACTCAGCCAGCATTGGGGAGTTCTTTAAGTGAAGTTGTCATCAACAGAGATGCTTAGCAAAAAAACTTCTGACAGAAAACTGCTTTAATCCCCACGCTTTCCAAAACAATTTTATTTACTATGAATCAGCGTGACATCCACTCCAGATCCTTAAAACTCCTGAGCAGTAAGCACATGTCACAACAGCAATGGTGATGAGGATTACACAGGTCTGTTCTGATTCACTCCCTTTGTCAACAGCAGAGAGATGATGAAAGCTCCATGGACACATCAGAGAATTCAGAGGTATTGCACTGATTACTGTAAGCAAAGCTGTTCTTGATGAGAGCAGAAATAATTCAGAGGATTTCTTCCTCTTAGAAGACAGACATACCTAACACATTTTTTACATATTCAGTTCTTTTCCAGAAGATACATTTGCTTTGATGGCTGAAAAAATTGCTTTACATCATTCAGAGAAAAATAAAATTATGCCTCCCATAGTAGCTTCCAAGGTAGAATGTAACTTCACAGAACAGCTATTTCTTCATGTGTTGCAGTCAGCAGCAATTAGGCAAACCCTGAAATGCTTAGGAAAGAAATTAGTGTGCTTCAACCACTGTAATTTTCCTGTTTGCCCTGAGGAGAATCTTTTTATTTTGTTTCTGGCCAGCAAAGATTTTGTAGTTCCAAGAGCAGTCATTCCACCTACTTCCTTACACTCTTGATTTATTTTAACAAATAAATGAAAACCTCAGCAACCAACCATAATAATTTTAAAAATGGAAAAAAAGTAAGACAAAAAAAAAATCAATAAACTGACTAAGAAATGATGAGGACAGAATGGACAATCTCTTTAACATCTTAGCAGAAAACTCTTCCAAGTTCCTACTCCTAACACTTGGTCACCTTGAATCACAGCCATATCTTCTCTAGCCAAATTTTACAAATATCCTCTAAATGTGAGAAATAAAAGTTATGGTTACATTGCTTGTGAAAAGAGAAATCACAGGTCTTAGAAAGACCACAACCAAACAGCACCCTAAAATTGTTTCCCCTCCTGTCATTCATTCCAGCATAGGCACAGGTATTGATAAAATGATCCATATGGATTGAAGTCAAAGCAGCTGATGGACAGCTGAATTCCATAGCAGCCACAGCACACCAAGCTCCACTCACAGGGAGAACAGGCAAATACAGACTGCCCAGAGAGCTCTGCTCGTGCAGCAAAAGGCACTGTGGTTATTTCAGAGGAGAATGCTCAGAAAAAGCTTCCTGGCAGTTGTGTTTTTTGGGACCTGAAGGAGGTCATTCCAGGCCAGACCTCCTCTCCCCAGTAATTACAAGTGAGCCAGCATGACACACTGAACACGGAAGGTATTGATGGATGACAAAAACACCATTAACTTCCCATCTTTTTTCAGTTTGTGGGAGGAAGAAAAACACGCACCAAGGCCACAAGGGCAAGGGCTGTGCCAAACCAAGGTCACGATGCTGACACAGTTCAGAGGCGTCAGCAGCATCACAGCTCTGGGGGATTCCAGTCACCACCACATTTCTCAGTGCTAATCATGAACAGCAAAGTCGGATGTTGGTTGATAACTCAAAATTTTAGTCATTAAGTAGTGGCTTTCTGGGCAAAGACACTGCCTCAAACAATTATGATCATTCCTTCTCCAGGAGTCACAGAAGCTTTGTACCAAACAGACTATCAGCAAAGACTAAAATCCAACATGCTTTCAGAGCTTTCAAAGGCAAACAAGAGTCATTAGACAATGTACCATAATTTGGATTATTTAGACATTTACTCCAAGCTACTCTGAAATCCCAAAGTCTATGGTTAGCAACTTTTTAAAATATAAAAACAGAAAATGAGGCATGGCCGAAAGACTCAAAGCACATTGTCTCTTGGTAGGCTTTTGTATTGGGTTATACATAGTATTTGAATATAATTGGAGTTTTCTTGTTATATTCTTTACAGTTTTAACTTGATTTTTTTCTTTCAGTATTGTTAAAGTAGAAGCATATTTTTGTGGTTCAAGTTTTATGAGTTTTTGCTACATCACTGGGTGAACTATTACATTGTTTGGACTATTTAGTCTTGGGTTATTAGTGAAGAGAACTTTAATGTTTTTAGCTCTCTTAAGCGTTGGATATTTCCTCCTCTAAATTTGTCTCAAACCAAAACAGCTTTCTTCAGTGGTTTATCACTTTGTGTTTTCAACAAATTCATCCTCCTCCTACTTCACTTATCTTTAACCCTCAGTTCTTTCTGACAGCACAGCACATTCTAAGTGCACCATCAGAACTAGTTGTGCAAGGAAGGTTTCAGGCACAGATGCAATGATAAAGGTCCAGCAGTTAAAGTTTGTATGAGCAGTATTTCAAAGGAATATGTGTACATATCATGGACCACGGCTAATGGCCAACCTCTTCTCAAAGTAATACATAAACCCAGTAATATTTAAACTGTCTTGCTTCAGCTTCCTGTTCCTGTAGTTTTTTCCCTTTAAAACCTTCATTGGTTAGTCTTCCCCCTTCTTCCCAGTGCACAGCAGCATTGATTTACAATGGGCTGATATAAATTCTTTCCTTCTAAACATGCACCCTATTCAACCCATCCTCCTACACAGACTCAACCAAATCTCTGATCTTTTATTTCGCAATCATGTAATTTGATGTGCAATCTTCTGTAAGATCTCCATTTTAGCTGAATAGACAGTCTTATAAACACCCTTTTAAAAGTGAATACTGACCTTGAGGTGAGGCTGAAGGAAGCAGCAAATCCAGGAAGGAGATGCGAAAGAGAAAGAGTTAGAGTTTGTGAAAACAGAGTCCAGAGATAAAGCAGTTCAAGAATAAAGGACAAACAAGCAGATATAAATCAGGTAATGACACACAGACACACAATCATTCACAAACACAGAGCTGCATGTTTTACAGACATCTAATTTAAAAAAAAAAAAACAAGAAAAAGCAATCGGAGAATAAAAGGACTTTTAGATTAGATTACACCATTTTAATTAGAGGCAACTTGTTGTAGAGAAAATAGTCTCCAATATGTAACAGTTCTTGGAAAAAGAAAATAAGCCATCTTACAATAAAACTCTGGATTTACATCACATCATTAGCAAGTGCCCTTCTTCCAGAATTCTAACGAACATTTTGAAAATGCAGAGTTTGACTCTCTGAGATGGAACCTAATGTCTTCCTTTACGACATCTTCTAGGGGCTTATTTTCTCTCCATGAGCAAGACACACAATTTTCCTGCAGACAATCCCAACTTGTCCGAACAGACTTAAGAGAAAGGAGAAAAACCCCAAGCATGGAGTAAAGTCCTCAAGACCTGAAGACTTATAAAAGCTAAAAGCTCATCTTTCATAATTTTGACATTGAAGCCACCCCTTCCAAGGAGAAACAAAAAAAGCAGCTGCCTCTTCTTCCTGCTGTATAATTCTCCTGTTGAAGGTGCAATCTAAAAACAATAATGACCAAACAGGTATATTTTTGACAGTTCTCTCCAACATTGTTCAACAGCAGAACCGACCAAGACAAAATGCTGGAGTCCCCAGTATGACATGAGGTCCCATAGGTTCATTATTGCTTTTTTTTTCCCCAAATGTCTCCAGTATCTTTCATAGGCATCTGCTCTCAATTTCACTGATAACAGCAAGGAAAGTCATCCAGGAACCAGAAATACAGATCACTTTAATCTGCTCCTAATTCTGATGATTTTTGGTCAACAGAAGAGAGGTAAAGGAAATTTCTGCCCAAAGTAGCAATTTGGTTTTTACAATGTATGTTGGACTTTTCCCATGGCAAAATTTCACTCTAAAAAGGCAGATAAAAATATTGCTATAGGATAGGCTAACTGCTACACTCTTTATTACTCTTGGTATATGGAGGCATGTAAATGAAATTTGAAGTCCTTATTTATGGCATAAATTTTACTATCAACCATGTATGGTGCTGAATTTGTACAAGCAGCTGTTGTTGGTCTGTAACAGATTAAGTAGTGCAAAGGTACTTTTCTTTGGCTTCTGAACCAACATTCTTCAAATCAAGCTCTTCAAGGACAGCTGTTGTAAAGGCTGTATTATTTGGGGAAAGATGAGACTTGTAAAATGCCAAATACCACATCTCAGCGTTTGATCTTGAAGCAACTTATAATGTTCCAAAAGCCTTGGTTAATTCATACAAAAAACGTGTAAGGAACAATTCTGACTGAAATCCAGGACTAAAAACAAATATAACAAAAGGGAACAAAAATGTGAAAATAAACACTTGGTTAAATATGGGAATAAATAAGGTAAGGGGGAAAATTTCAGACTTCTCATTTTGTGCTTCAGGGATCCTTTGCAATTCCTGGTTGTGTTGTAAGGATGTGACATTGTTTCTTCAATTTAACAGTGAAAAACATACAGGCTCAGAACTGCCCAGCAGAATTTAAATGAACCATACAGTTCTTCCAACTGCTATTAAAGGTAGCATCTTTTGCTGGCACAGGATGAAGGCAGAACAGTATGTAGAGCACTGTGCTGAGGTCACTTGCAATTTTCTGTGTGCTACAGAAGTGTTATTTAACCAGCTGCATGGCTTTTAAACAGAGGATAATTATTGCTCCATCTCCATTTTGTTATGGAATAATTCTTTCTTCCAAAGAAAAATACATTTTGTGTAATTGCTAGCCCCTTTTCCAAGCTTTTGTTACAGAGGTACAAAAACATTTTTTAGAAGTGTGGATTTTTAGAGTAAGCATAATATTTATCTGAACAAAAATAAGGACTATGTGTGACAGCATATTAAAATCTGTAAGTGTGCTATTGCTCAAGCTAAAACCAAGGCAGACACCTGCAGTTGTCAGCCTTTAGGAAGTCGATGGAGATCTACCATGGCCTGGAGGTGAAGCCTCACTTCATGAGCCACATCAGTGAAATTGAACTCAGGAGCACAGCAAGCATCTGCCCCAGGCAGCAGCCCCAAGCAAGCAGGATCAGATACATACCAAACCATGCCCATTACAGAGCAAAATCACAAGTTTGAGTTTGCACTCCTTCCCCTCGAGCAAGGACACACACTTGCAGCATTCCTCACAAGATCCAGCAGCAGCGTTCCTGCCCAGCCCCATGGACTGAGCACTCCAACAGTCACACAGGGAGACAAGACACTGCAATGCCAACTGGCAGTCCCAGAGAAACACACTTCTTCTAAAATACATCTCATTTTAAAGACAGAGCCGACTTCAATCTGATCACTGGGTGAAGATCAAAAAAAATGAGATGCGAACGCTGAAGCATTTTAGTGAAGAAATAGCTATTTTTAAAGCTGTTGGTTATTCCAGCTACAATTCTCCCCACATGCTTGTCTGTTATAGGGAGAGGAATAAGCCTGCTGCATCTGTCTCAGATGTACTTAGGATGTAGTTTATGGAATGATTTTCAGTCAACCTTTGAATTCCACTTGTCTGACAGTGAGTGATTGTGTGTGTTTATTACTCTGTCACTCCTTCAAAGCAGTCTGACAGGCAGCAATAGGCATTTGATCTTCCTTGCGTCTGTCAAAGCAGAAAGGCTATTTATGTTTACCACTTCTGACACGTTTTCTTGATAAAAAGAATGATGGCTGGTCTTTTCCTTTTTTCTAGGCTGGTATTTAGAGGGATAGGGAAGAGATGGAGAGACAGAGGTTTGTGTGTGCATCCACACACACATGCGTGGATCTCAGAGCACAAACCAGCCACAGATGGCCACAATGGAGCTCTAAAATTACTATTTCACTGCCTCACTGGCCATTCCTGTATCTGCCCTGTGTTCTTTCTGTACTCCAAGGCAATGTCAGGATCTGACACTCTTATTTTCACTATATCATTTGTATAAAAGAGAGTTTTGGTGGGTTTCTTTTACTCCTTTTGCACTAGCTTGTGAGTATGGATACTCTCAGACTGCTCAAAGATGTTGACCAAACAAAGCTACAAAACAGCTTTTGAAGAGATCCTAGTAAAGGCAGGTAACAATGACATGCAGATTAGGCTCATTATTTACGTGATGCTCTTTCTCCTCACGTTTATAATTATGTTAATTATATCACAGCTCTTACACTGCTGATCTAACAGCTGGATTAGGAGATATCTGCTACATAAAATCCATCATTGCTACAATACAAGGCAGATGACAAGGCCTATAGTCATTACAGATAATAGGCATGACAGGGAGTGCTTGAAAACCACCTTGATTTAATGATAAAAACAAGCAGGACTTCAGCACTACAGAAAAGCTGGCAGGAAAAGAAGCCTTCAAAGAAGTTCCCAATCAGTGCTCGTGATTGCTGGTGTTTGTGTAGTGCAGGGTCCTTCCTGGAGGATCCAGGATCAGATCCTTAGGCTCAGCTTAGCAGACAAACCATGCTTTCAGCCACTGCTGAACTTAACAGAGCAGTTGGTCTGTACTGGGCTCCATGGGCATGAATCTCTCTGTTTAACAGTGTCAGCCCTCCTGCCTGAACACAGAAATAAAGCCAGGTTTAGGTGGTTCAGTGAGGGGATAGCACAGCGAGCTCCTTCAGCCAAAACCTGCACCAGCCCTGACCTCTCACCCTGTCAGGGCCTGGACTAATTGGAGTTCTCTGACCTTATATTTTACAACAGCTGCTTCTGCAATATCACCAAGTTTCAGTTTCTCCCAAAACACAGCAAGAGGGAAAGAATGGGAAATAAAGGACAGCTAAATAAAGAACAAATCGAAAAAGGCTATCCCATTATATAAGAAAAGGTGAGGATACACTGAGGAGTCACCATAAAATCACTGTGATGGGGTTTTTATCTGCTGCTCTCTACAGATGGATTTGCAATTACTGGCAGTGTCTCTGTGTGTCTCTTTTCTCTCCTTAGATGTAGGTTTCAAAGTGATTCCTGAATCTGGGTGTTGATCTCAGGGCACTTTAACAGAGGCTGATGTGCAGAGGGCAGACACTTTCCCAAAGCCAGCATATTTTCAAATGTCTGAAGTTAAATATCTGAAAGCAAATGTGCCTCCATCTTTTATTCTTATTGTTTAAAGAAGTTGTGTTGATATGAAATGGTTTTTGTTTTCCCTCTGTGAAATTTGATAGGGGACTTTAGTAATGCGTAATTACTGAAGTCCCCAATCAAGTAATGCTGATCTTGTATGAAGATAAAGCAAGACTGAGAAGAAAGAAATTACTTCTTTTCCTAGCTTGGAAATTATGAAAATCTTAATATTCAACAGATCTGTGTGCTCAGAGGTGGAGCTGGACTAACTATGGGCCTGACCACTTCTTTCCATTACAAACCTCTGTCCTCAGTTGCTTGCCAAATACTGAAACGTTGTGCTGCTCTTTCCCATGACAGGTTCAACCTAACTGGGGATTTCTGGGGAGAATTTCAGCTGTGTCCTTCACAAAAGGCAGCATTCTTGGGGGAAAAATCTGTTCATCTATGGTTAAAGATTGTACCACTTCACAGAAGATGTGAATTAAAATTATAAGGCAATCTTCATTTTAGAATATCCTAAATTTTGAGTGATTTACCTTAGAATTTTAATATTCACTTAAGGTACAGATTTTGAGGGAAGTGGATGAAAAACACAACGACAACAACAGATTCTGCCTTGTAATAACAATATGGAATGGTAAGATAAATATATTTGATTTGCTTTTATGTTTTATGGCAACAAAATGGAATGAAGTATTTTTAAATAATGTTTAATTGTTTCAGGTTTTCCAGTGCCTGAATCAGAGTTCAATTAATTTTTGGAGGACTGTAATGAGTTAAGACAATATAGAATTATAGCCATACCATCTCTCAAGGTTAAATTTAATGATGATGACTTTATAAACAGCTTTCATTTTTTAAAATTACAACATATCTTTTATTTTAAATTATTTATATGCACAGATGTGGTCCTTGCTTAGGAATTCTCTAAAAAACTATTTAAAAATTCAGAGAAACAACAAACTTGAAAACCAAAGACAATTATTCCAAGATATGAGTAGCAGTCTGAAAGTAAGTATTTCAGCTTCAAATTGTTGACTTAAGCTTAGGGCATAATTTACTAGTACAGTTTCCTTTACACTATTCTAGGAAACTGTAAAGTTGATGGAAAATACAGCTAATTTCTCTCTCCATCTATCCTTCATAGAACACTAACCAAACATATCTGTCCTAAAGACAGACAAAATAAGATACTTCATTCTACTGCCCACATTTTTCAGCACTCCTTTGAGATCCCCCAATGTTTTTTAATCTTTTATTTATTGTTGAGAAGAAATATTTAAGATGAGGAGTATACCTTTAGGCTGCTACAAATCAAAAGTTGGAAGGCTTCTTCTTGAAAAGGGCATCCTTAAATTCTTTTCAGGAAAACTCTCCAAATTCTCTTTCTTAAAATAGCCACTAATTCCGGCTGTCCTGTTAAGGACTGCTGGTATTCCACAGCTGAGTGCTGTTTCCTTTGCTCCCAAAGCAAAGTTTCCTCCAGGCATAAAAAAAAAGCTCTGTGTCCTTACAGGAACTGCCTATCTCATGTAGTGAGCATGCCAAATGAAAATCAGTTTTAAGCCTGCAACTGGAACCAGGACTTCCATAGATATTCACTCAGGGCTTACTTCTGAAGCAACATATACAGATATATTTACTGGCACCTGTCAAGTACAAAGGCTGTTCTTATTTGCACAGTATGTGCACACAAACAGGTCTGTGGATAAACTAAACCCATCTGAAGGCTGTGATGGCCACATCCCAGATAAGGACTGTCGGAACCCTGGAAGCTGAGAATTTTAAATTCTCTGTGCTGGAAGGCACTGATCCACAAGAAAACACTGCATTGATCTGAGGCTTTCCTTGGGATAGGCTTCCAAAATTGAGTGATAACATTAAAATCACACGTGTGTAGTTTGAATAGAAGGTGTGGTGTCACAGGGTGAAAACTTTGAGATTTAGGGTTTTGGAATATAGTAATACACATTTGCAAAGATGGAGGTTTTAGGGTGTTGGCCAGATACTTCTTTTTCACTTTCTTCTTATTTCTTCTTCATGGGTTTAGATGGTGTCTTATAATTGGATATGAAAAAGTTCATTGCTGAATTTAGGGGTTTGAATACTGGATTAGAAATAATTTAGTTGGCAAATCACCATTGGACCAAATGTCCTTGAAAAAGTTCTGCAGAGCCAGAGAATCACCATGATTAGCCTTGTTTCACCTTGTTAGCTAAACTCATAGATTCTAAGACTGTAACATAGATAAGAATTATAAACAATTGAGTCTGAACAAGAACATCCCATGTCTCCTGTGTTCCATCCCAGCTCGGGCAGTGAGGGTGGGAGGCTGCAGAAGAAGTCCTCACCCTGACAAAGGAGCATTACTTTTTGATTGTTTGTTTCCTTATTGCAGGCCAATCATCACAATAAACCTCGAGAATAAGTCAGTACTGACCTCGATCAATGACACATTTTAGAACACCTGAAGAATAGTGAGTTTTAGCTGGTTCAGGCAGAACTGGTAGCAGAGATTAAAACCAAAGGTAAAACGCAGTGAGAGTATTAGAATTGAAAAGCAGCAGCTTCTGTGGGGTTTAAATCAGGGAGAACAGCAGCAGAGAACAGAACTCCTCTGGGCTGCAGTCACAACCAGAACTTGTACTGACACACAGTTCCTGTTGGACCTGAGGGAAGAAGCAGAATTGCAGCAGCCCCAAAGAGCAGCAGCAGCAGCAGCAGGGCAGGCAGCAGTGACATTCCAGGAGCAAAGAGAAGCCTCGGAGGGCACTCACTTTCCCAGGAGGTCCCACACAAACCCCCCCACGTGTTGCGGTGCAGGGACCGACACCTGGCAGGGAGGGTGCAGTTTGGGGGAGCCTTTTCTGAGGAAAGGCACAGTCACAAACACCCCCGGACAGAACAACACCACCACTCAGGGCAGGAGGGAGGGAGGGAAAGTGAGGAAGGAGACAGAACACAAAATGGAAAGTTACAGAGGGACAGGAGGTCATGGAATGGCAACACAAAAAGCAAACAGTTAGTTACAAAGGAAGTGAATAACCAGACAGCTACAAAACCCTCTACAGACAAGAACAAGAACAAGAACCCTCTACCCCACAACAGGGGACAGAAACAAAACTTACAGGGCTGTTCATCCAAGACGAGAAGGGAACTTAGGGCCCACCTTCCCATAAGAAAAAGCAAAATCCTTCCCACGGAGAATATATACCAATGAGCTCATACATTCAACCTTGTTGACTTGTGTTGTCACACTTGTGTTGACTCTAGAATATTTTCCAAACTTTTGCATAGCATGCACCATACTTAACACTTTTTTTTAATATCTTTTATCCCATTCACGGCTGAAAAACGTCTCCCACTCAGTAATTGCAACAGCTACTGATGAGTGGAAGCATTTCCCTCTTTATTTGAACTTGAACACAAGGCAGCTCTGCCTGCTCTGAAAAGGCTTAAGAGAACAGTTTCCTGCTCTTTATTTCATCTTCCTCTCCCTACTGCCTCTTCTCTCTGCTCCTCTGTGCACACCTCCCTAACAGTGACACACCTCTTCTGCGGATGAAGCTGTGATAGCATTTCTCTCTCTCCCTGAGCACAGATGGTCTGGTTGTCACACAGAACCAGCAAAAGGGAAAACTACAGGGAAGAGAGACTCTCTCTTTCAAAAAATCCCTTTTTTTTTAGTACAGTTATTCTCTGAATGCGACTTACTTCTTCTCATCTTGCTCCCCATGGAATACTGAGTGCTGCAGGTAGGCACAGCAATATTTGCTGTTTAGCTTGCTGACAATTGCTTCTGCAGGCACTAAGGCTCTTCGCACAACAGAGTTTGATCAGCTGTAGAAGCATTAGAAGTCAAGAGAATTTCTAGCTCGCTCTGCATGGATCACAGTCCAGGAAAGACTTTTAAAAGACAAAATTATCTAACTTTTTCCTGGAAACCAAAACTCTTCTAGCTCTAAAACACACATAGAATATGCCTGGATATATAAGTTCACCCATGAGATAATATTTTATAAACAAGAAATGGAGATAAAACCAGGACCAACTTATACATGAAGTAGGTGTGGTAAAATCTCTGCTTTATGCAAAAACTCACAAGAAGAAATGAAGCTTCCAGGGAGTAGTGGTTTGGGGGAGCAACTGAAAATAACTAAGGTCAAATAGGAATTCTGACAATTATTCAGAAGAAGAGAAACTACTAGTCAAAACCTCACTATAAAGTATCTGGAACTTTCTATCTCTTGCTTCAGTGCTGTGATTGTATTACAGTTCCACCTGAAAAATCATTTCAGGTGTCGATACTCTGCTAATTCACCACACTGACAATATCCAGATGAGATCTCTAGATGGGGAAGACTTCTTCTATTTCCACTTAGAGTGGTAATAGAACATGAATATTCTTAGATTTTTCTCCCCCCACCTTGATTTACTCAGCTGCTAGCAGTCACAAGATAACAAAAGCAGTTTTTTCTTTTACATAGTTAAAATACCTGTTCTAATTACTAGAAATAAGAGAAAACATTTTCTATCTTATCTCAGTACAGGTAGAAAAGGCAAGTTAAAAAGAGACAATGACCACCCAGTTTTTTTATAAGATTGAAGATCAGGTAATAAGAAGGAATGGATAAAACTGAATAGTCAAAGTATTTACCAAATTGTTATGGAATGATGTCTAATCATTTGGGGGTTTTCTGCTTTCACTGTAAGACTTTGGTCTATGACTGAAACAGCAAGAAACTACCATGTAACATGACAAAGAACTGCTTTGCACATCTCTCTTTTCTTCTCTTAAATGAAAAACCTTGATTTCTAACTCTTTGAAGATGGAACAATTGCTTCTATCTATAAAAGAGAAGAAGATCCATCTTAATTTCTCTTCATTGTTATTTTTCCTTTGTAGGTTACAAACTTTTTTGTTTACAGGCCACTTGTGTCTACTCAGTGTTTGATGCTGCAAGTCAAATTGGGATTAGTTTCTGAATGCTAATGTAAATAAAAAATCAGCTTTCATTAAAAGCATATGTAAGAAAATTCTCTCCCTGCCGTTTCAATCTCCCTAGGAATTAGGCTGAGGAATGATGTGTATTTCTGACTTCCTTTTCCTAACCAGTAGTTACTTCTCCACAAAGAAAGAAAAAATAAGGCACTATGAACATATTTCTTCCCCCTAATCTTTCTTCTATCCTTCTCAGCTTGTACCTGACCCCAAGTCAACTTGCCTGCCCTGAAGAGAATGACATGGTGAATGTCACACCTGAGATGGGAACCCCACCAGGACTGAAAGAATCACACAGACAAATGACTTGTAGCTCTTTCATGTCTATACTCACTCAACAATATCAACCTACTGCCTGAATGTTCTGCTGATTACATTATGTGCTGAAGGGCTCAACGTTGTTTCCCTTAGGAGAAAAGGAAAGACATCTAAAAAGAAAATATCCTCACTTTTGGGTGTTTGAGCTTATGCCAGAGGTACAAAGAATTCTGGTTAAATAAAACAACTGAAAGAAAACTAGCAGGATGTTGGTTAGAGTCACAAAGAGAGAAGAAACCCAGCTGGCAAGCTGAACTGTTCCATTCAAGAGTACATTTCAAGGAAAAGAGAATGGACTCCTTAGAAAAGAGTTTTTCAAATCATTCAGAGGGGCCCATAATTTGACAATCAGCAAGCCATGAAAAATAACCACTGAATGCAGAACCTGAAATGTCCTCCACTTAGCTGCCCTAATCTTCCTGACACTAAATTTTAGAGTAGTTAAAGAGTGAAAAGGCAGAAATTAGAAAGACTGTTCTGGCACAAGGTAAATGGGAATAATCAAATTTCCATTTTGCTGCTCCAAGTTAGTGATTTTTCATTGGGAATGGTAAAGAAAAAACCCCAAACAGGTATTACTGCCCAGAAATTCACTCTTGGCCCACTGTAAGATGAGAGAATGACAGAACAGAGAATCGAATTCAGGTCTTCCCCGAGATCTACTACTTTTAATTGTGATATAAATGTCAATAAACCATAATAAATTGTCATTTTTGTTTGGGACATTATAATCTTGGCAAAAAATCTGAGCCTCCTGGCTCCAAGAGAACGACGGAAAATGCTGTAAAGTGCTGAATCAAGTTTTGCTTGGACAAAACCAAATCTGCTCATCAGGCCTCACTTGGGCTGAAGTTTACCTGTGTCCCTACTACTATAAAGAGCTATGAGGTCAATTATCAGAAGAAACTGAGTAATTAGTATCACAAGCTCTTAAAAATCATTTTTCTCATTTGTTTTTGTGAGAGCCATGCCTGATGGAATTTATTGTATCAAAACAACAAAGAGTTTTACAAATGCACCAAAATGTCAGCAGCTTTTCCTACCCTCTCCATTCCCTTAGAGCTCTATTTATCCTTCTAGTTCTACCTATACCAGCCCTATTTTTATTTTTAATTTTTTAAATAAAAATTATTTATTTCCTTACCAGCTTCCAGGTAAGGAAAGCATATGGTAAGATACTCTCTTCCTTGCAACGCAGCACAATAAAGGACCAAAGATAGACAAACTCTAAACAGACTTTCCCAAAACAGGCACTTCGAAGACAAGAAAAATAACTTATCTCTAACGTTAATCAGCTCTTTTGCTCCTCTTCCAACTTTGCACCATTCTCACCTTTCCAGTTCTGCTATCTTCTTATCCTTATCGTTCTTCTCGTTCTCCATCTCCTTGAGGATCTCCAGCAGCCGATCCACCTCAGCCTGGGCCTTGGCAGCCTCCTCCCTGAACCGAGCCACGTCTCTCTCCAGCTGCTGCAGGCGCTCGCTCAGCTCGGGGCTGGCCCTGGCCTCCAGGGCTGCCTCGTGAGCCTGCAACAACAAGGGGCAGCAAAAAAAACACTTCATTCACATGTATGTCTTCTACAGGTACTATATTCTAATATACTAATTCCAAAATGTTATCTGTGACAATTCCGAAATGCTATCTATTAAGCATTTTAAATTAATTATCGCACAGGAATACTCAAGTCCTGTTCTACTTTTTAGTAACTTTGCAGGAAAAGAAAAATTTAAAACAAGTTTAGTTTTTTTTTTTAAATTCTGCCTAAAAAGCAATGCGTGATTTTTAATCGGAAACGGAAGCAAAAAAGAAGCAGAAATATGAAAAAAAGTTTAACTTCTTTGAAAGAAAAGAAAAATAAAAGCAAGTGTAAGTGTAAAAGTTCCTAAAGTACACTTCTAAAAGAGGGATTGGACTATAGTGTCATTCATTTGAGGTGTCTTTAACCTATATATTCCAGAAAAAGAAGTCACAGTTAACAGCCTTCAGTAACTACATCAATATGCAAAGTGTCAGACATTTGCCCAGATGTGCTAATGTCCTCAAGCCCTCGTTAGCTCTCTGAGCCCCACAGACCAGGGTTAATGAGTATGGCTACCTACTGAAATCATCTTTGCTTAACTAGCTAGCAAAGGCACTCCTCAAAATCAGGCTATTGGGACAAAGAGCATCAGAGGACTGAGGATAACATGATCATGATGAAGAGATTGTTTAGGGTAATTTTTTAATGGCTTGGTTTGTTACAAAAATCACTAATTTATGAGTAAAATTAATTCAATAGCTCCCAAGCATGTAAGAGATAGGAAGAATGCAGTATTCATGCTGGAAATTTAACCAGCAGACAAAGGACTATCCTTTTTTTCTCACCCTGCCCCTCTGCTCTTGGATCTCAAACTGCAATTTGGTCTCACTTAAAGCTATTTCAGAATTGCTCAAAGTGATTTCAGTGAATGGCAGGTTTGATGGAGCTGTTCTGCTGATCAGGATTGCCTGCAAAAGCCAAGGTGCTCTTCTCGAAACAAACCTACAGCAGAAAATAAGACTGCAGACTTTTCTCCCCTCTGTGTGCAGCTGTGGAAAGTTGTTTTACAAGCTGCCAATGTTCTGCTCCAAAGCACGCTAAGTCTAGATCTGATAGTATAAGACTCTGTTGCTTTTTAAAGGTAATTGGAGAGAACTGCAGCAGTATAAAACTCAGGGCAGAAAGCTGCTGCTTCCAAGGAACCAAACAGAAAAATTACATTTGGCTAAATCTGTTTGGTTATTCAGTAAAATAAGACTGGAAGAAAATATCCATTCATTGACCCCAACATTTTTGCCTTGAAGTGTCTAGCTTTTAATTAGCTTTTTTAAAGCCAAGGCCACTTTCTAGTAGAATCCAGGAGACTTGTGGAGCAGAATATTCTGGGACTGAAGAATGTCTTGATGCCTGTCTTTACTGGGACTGACCATGGGACAGATCTGGGTTTCCCAAACAAGGGAAAGGTTCATGTTCCAGGGCCTTGGCCCTGCAACTCTTGTCTGAGGGCCAATACTAAGCTGTTTTGGCTTTATTTTTTAAAAACAAGAGCTCCAGAAAGCTGATAAACCTGGACAGTATTTTACCCTAGAACAAAACATCTGGCACTCCCCAGGTCTCCCAGGCAGATGTTGGCAAGAGTGCCCAATAACTGAAACTCTGAGCTGAGCCCTTTCCTGAGGTAATGCATTTAGGAACATTTAAAAGGCTCCCTACTTCTAGGTGACTTTCCAGTCAAACCCTGACACTCGTGTGCCACTGAAGTGTACGACTGCAAATCCAACTTCTGTGCTTCTGCCTGAGACCTGCATCAAGTGCATCCCTGCTGAGCCTGGGGATGCAAAGCTTTGCAGAGCCTCGAGGAGTCAGGGCTGTCATTGCTCCCAGGTCCCTTACTGCCCCAGAAGCACTCCAGATCACACACCCTTGGAAAGGCTCTCTGCAGCAAGTGGAAGTGCAGTGACTGCCAAGAGGATGCAGACTGCAGGAGGACGTGGCAGCAGTGAGACTGACAAGTGTGTCAGCTCCACCAACTGCTGCAGGCACCAGGGGACACACTTGGCTTTGCAAAGAGTCTTGCTGGGTGTTTCTGAAATGCTTTTTTGGGATTTCCAGCCTGCGGGAAATCTGAAATACTTGATTTAATTTCCTTTTCAACTACACCCTAAATTTCAAAAACTCCTCCAATCCTTCTTCCCAAATATAGAGAATTGGGAATGCTGTTTTCAGGGGGGCACCTGTACATCTACCAAGGGCATCTGCATTCTCCTGAGACACTATGTATAGAGTTAAATCTGGTTTTCACCAGACAGAGCCTCAGCTCTGTGCTGGCTTTAGCTACATTTCCAACATCTCATATTGTTTGTTTTAACAAATACTCCTCCAGGCTCTTTAAAGTCACCCAAAATACATAATCAGATAATCGAGAAACTTCTTTTAAAAGAAAGCAAAGTTAGGCTGTTAGCCTGGTTTATTAAACTCACTAATTCTAAGGAAGTTATAAGACCTAATGCAATCTGACTGTCAGAACACTCCTGATTTATTTTACTCTGCTAATAAAAGCATCTCCTCAACAACCCAGGAGACACTACTGAGAAGAGGAAATAAATTTTCTTTTCTAGAGAATTAGCCAACAAGTCAGTGTGTCTGGTTCTTATAGAACCAAAGGGCTATTTACACAACATAAATTATTAGTCAAGACACATAACACATGTTATTTGTATATAATGCACGTAAGTATGGATACTTTCACCTAACACAAAGAGAACGTTATGTGATATGGTGTAAACTGGAGACCACTTCCTGCATTTTGAGTTACTGACTGAGTGACTTTGGTCCATTTTGTGGCTTTTGTACAAAATACGTGTTTCACAGCCCCATCTAAAATCCTGCTGGGTTCATTTATTGTGTAAGAGAGAAAACCAATGCATTTAGAGGTTTCCCACAAGCTCACATGAAGATCTGGAGCAGATGAAGTTGGCTACCTTCCCAACGCAAAAGAAATCATCTTGGTTTTCTGCTTTGACCAAAAAGCTAACCACAAATAATGAATTCCTGTATTCACAGTAAAAAAAACCCATACACAACCTGCCCTGCCCACCAAAGGTGTACAAAAATTCCAGAATAAGCAGTAATTTAATTTTTGAAGCAGAAAACATACAAAGTGACAAATGCACCAAGTATTAAGAGTCTATAGGAAGTGTATTTCCATAAGTTTGACTTTTATCTCTGCCTGACACAGGATTTGCAAATCTGCTGTCTTTTAATGGTTACAAGCAAATGTGATAATGTATAAAAGAAGTATGATAAAAAGTAAATCTTAAAAGCAGCTTGCTGAGGGTGAAGGGAACACTGCACTTTCTCATCTACACAGGCCATTTACCTGATTACAGGTTATTTAAACCCTTTAATTGTCATTACTGACTCTGTCATTAGCTCTCCATGTCCCTGTGTGGTATCAAACAATTTAAGAGCACAGCCCAACTTGCACATTTCATTCTGCACTGATCTGCATAAGAAACAGCCACATTTTAGGCAGAAAGCAGCACCCTTTTAAGCTATGTTTTTATTAACAAAGCTTTTCTGATCAGTATTAATCTTTGCCAGTGTGAATTCAGTTTCAAATTCGAAGTGGTTCAGGACTGAGAAAGGTCAAGGTTACTCTGCGCTCCCAGTTCTTAAGAAGGACTATAAACCAAGAGGTGGTTTAGCAGCTTTCTGCTTTCCTGCTCTTAGCCATCATTTCCCATCTGGCATGTGGAAAGTGATGGGGTGAGACTGCTTCAGGTACCTACAGAATGTAAGAAAGAGCGATTGTTCCTCAAATAAATAAATGTACTATAACTTCTATTGCTTCCACAGAAAATCAGCTGACAAAGCCACCTTCTACAACTAAAACAAAGATGGCCAATGTTTCATAGAAATAAGGACTATTTACAGATGGAGAGGAGTGGAAGACAAAACACATTAAAAAGAATTTTCTAAGTTGATATTTCTTGTGCCAAAAACCTCTTTTTTAAGAGGCAAGATAATCTTACACAGCTTAAAGTGTGCCAGAGATGGGGAACAAAACAATAGCACTGATCTAATTTAAAGGTTCTAAAACGTAAATAAAAATTCCAAACATTATGACCAAGATTCCAAATCAATATTCTTAAAATATTAACTAAATCAAACAGCAAATAATTCACAGCAAACACTTTCTACTTTTACCTATGAATTGAGACAGTAAATTCAGTTTAACGTTTCACATAGAAATGTTGCCAAGAACTTTTGGCCATGAAGTAAAAGTTCTCAAGAACCTGAAATCCCATTTTAATCCACCCTCCTACCTCCAAGGGTGCCTCATGTCTCCTAAAAATAGTAAATGCACACAAAAACATATTATGATTATTTACTGCAAAAGACAAACACTTCACCCACCTTCTGTACTTTTCCTACTACTGAGGCAGAAATTCAACTGATAAAACATTTGTGCTGTCTCCTATCATGTCTTTATTAGTTTTAACAAAACTGTAAATTTAAAAAACAACCAGACTTTCTCCTCCTTTAGTTCCAAAACACACCACAAACTGTAAAAAAGCTTTTTGAGAAGGCTGTAATGGAAGTAAAAGGCTCAGGAAAATTCCCTGCTATACCATGTACTGTAAACATGAGTCTGTCACAAAGAGTTATTTGCTGTCTTTTAACCATCTCTAGATGATTAGGTTTTGTTCATGTAACTGCAGATTTTTGACACTGAGTAAGCAAGTGTTCAGTTGGAATCAATTCATAAACAAATTATTTCCTTTATGAAACCCCACAAAGAGAGGAAGATGCCTCGAGAGAGGCAATTGCCATTACCCAAACAAGGGAATCTCTTCAGAAGGAAAGGAGTTCCCAAGATGTCATCAGACATTGATGTTCCCTTGGGATTGGCCCCAACACAGAATGTGCAAGGTCAGGAGGGAAATGCCCACAGGAATCTCTCTCTGTGAGTGTATTCCAACCTCCTCACCTGCCTCCTCTCCTCTGGGCCTTACTCACCTGACCACAGGCTGTCACTACTTTACAGAAGCAGGACTCAAGTCATGAACAGCTATTTAGTCCCAGTTTTGGGATATTCAGTGTATGGCTTTAGACTTTGTTGATTCTGAACTGCAACATGACATTAAAAAAAAAAATTCCCCAATTTTCATTCTATCATGCTAATCACTTCTTAATACCACCAGTGGGAAATAAGGATGCATTACTATACCTGTTGTTCAAGGGAAAAAGCAAAATGCAAATATATCCTGCCTTATTCACTCAATGCTTTCCTACTATTAAAAAAGTATTTTATCATCTAATTTCTCTAGATGATGATTATCTTTCTCAAATATATCTGGCTCACTCTTGGAGCATTTGTCATGCAGTATTGAAAACAGCAAGACTCCAGCAGACAGTAATTTAGTTATGAAATGCTATACAAATTACCTCACATGGAAAAATGAGAAAAACCACACAGTGTGGCATTGGCCATTTCCTAAATTTTGAATAGTTAATTTTTCAAAACAAGCATTGTTTTCACAAGTTTTTCTGGGAGGGGTAGAGTAGGTAGGTTTAAATTTTTTTAGGTATAAGAATATCAGGGAGAAAACCTCTCCAACTTTCCAATTGCACGAGATGATGCTGACATTGCCATGCACAATCACCAGGGTGGAGCATTAAAAGCCAGCACAGAATCCCAGGATGGTTTGGGTTGGAAGGCTCCTTAAAAATCATCTCATTCCAACCTCCCTGCTTGGGCAGGGACCCTTCCACCAGACTGAGTTCCTCCAAACCCCACCCACCCTGGCCTTCACAAAGCCTCTTGTACCTCATCCTGTATGTTTGCTATGTCATACTGGGGAATAAAATACACTGTTTGCTCCTGTATCTTCTATTTTCTGACTTCAGAGTAATGACTATCAAAATGTTTGCATGCTATCAAAGATTTTGTCGAGAATGTGCTCTCCTCTCACAAATCCTTCTGCCTATTTGCACCAACTACAATATTTTTGTATTATTTCTCATTTTCCCAACTTCTTATTGACACTATTTAGCCAGGTTTAAATAATTTCTGATATGGGATGCCACAGAACCTGAACTATTGCAAGCACCAGCATTTCTCTGACCCTCAGACAATGATTATCAGGATAGACAACTCTATTTACCCTGAACACAGCCAAGAGTAACACAGGTATCAGACTCCTGAAAGTTCTGTAACACCATTTTTAATGCACAGAGTCACAAAAGAAACCTCTGATGAAAACCACCTTGGATTACGTAATTTACAGTGTCAAGATATTATTATACAAACACTCCTTGACAGGAGTGCTCTTTGACATCAAACAGGAGGCTGGAAACAGGATCCAAAATTGAACTGACATAGCACCAGCAAGCTTCATGGTCACACAAGTTTCTAAGCAATCTTTCACTTGCTGTAACTCAGTTGTTCTTTCCAATGTGCTGCTGTACTCAGTGTTACAGAAAGCTTTCATGCAAGAAGCTTGATTTGCAAGGAAATTCTACCTTCTTGCTCTGAAAATGCACAATGGAGATGACAGAAAAGCTACAGGACATTTCAAGCACCGGCAGCAAAGGAAAACAAAAACACTGACACAATATTAAGCTGTCCAAACAAAAATGCAGCTAGACCAAGGCAGTCAAACAGTGAAAACATCTCAGAAAGCTTTTTGGAACACAACTGGTCAGACATCCCACTGCTTTTTGTTTGTATCCATACTATCCATAGCCACTACTAAAGTAATTCACCAAAACACTCTGTGTAGGCCCCACTATAAAAGAACAGCTGAATACACATGCAACACAAAAAATTCAATGTGCTGGCAACAGCCTCTCAGATTGCCAGGGAACTTACTAGCTTGGATGGATGACTCAATAAAACTTCAGGGTGCTAAAGGGAGAAAGAAGATAGGAAAACATGGAGAAAATTCGGGATAGGAACAGTGTGAGAGAGAAAAAGAAAAGATGCAACAAGAAAAGAATTTAAAATAATAACTGCAACATTAATTTACTAAGACAACAGAATCATAATTAGTGGTTTTAGCATGCATTACTAACCAGCTCTTGGAACGTGAGAAACATGGAGAGTTACCCTCATGCAAGCTCCAAATTTCATCTTGATTTCTTCAGTCTAACAGATTTGTCCAGCCCCTACATGTTTAATGTAGTTCTTTGTTTGGGTTTACAGATGAGTTTCACAGATTGGGAAGGACTTTAACTCCTAGTGCTTCCCTTGAATCCATTTCAAGACAGCTGAATGGTTTAGAAAACTAATTCAGTAACTGACACTATCTGAATGCTGCACAAAATTGCTAGGTTTTTATTCTTACTGTTATGAGACATCCTGATTTCCCTGGTAGCCCTTTTCACTCTAAGTTGAATACATCATTTATTGTCCCTTCTTTGAAAAAAAAATTATCAGCTGAGAACAAAAACCAGTCTCATCTACCAATAGTATCAGCAATGTTTTCAGTTGTGGGAAGAAATCCACGTACACAAAAATAAAAAGCAGCACAGTCTGTATTAGACTAGCCAAGCTAATTCTTGGGGAAGATAGAATTTGGATCAACATTTCATTTGGGCATTTTTTTCCTGTTTTTTGAAAGATTCTATCCTCCTGAATTTGAAGAAAGAACACCACAGCAGAAAAAAAACAACCTCTGAGTGAGCCTGTTGAATCTAGAGGTATTTTCCTGGCAGGGAATCACTGCTAACATTTTCTGATGAAGAGTTCCTAGAACTGCAGCAAGGGGAAGTTTGTTAACATATGGTTTTGGACACTTTCTTCTCCCTAAAAATAAGGAGTACATCTATAGGGAGAAAAAATATGCACTGGAAATGAAGATGGACAAAAATCCACTCATCTTTCCTGGAAAAACTTCTAATATTAGTTGGTCTCTCCCAGATTAGAAAAACAAAATGAAACAAAGTACACTGGCTGGGAAAGATGAGACAGAAAAACCTGGGAAAAGAGTATCCTGAAGAACAACAACTAAAAGAAAACTTTTACACTGTAAAACTAATACGTTAAAATAGTAGCTTGGAAAAAAGAGTTTCCTAAAGAAAAGAAAAACCACCACAGAGCATAACAGCACTTCACAGAAAAACAGGGAGAGAACCTCTCATGTGTCATTTGCCTCTAATGATTCCATCTCAGCAAAATGAAGACAGGACACCAGGCCATGTAAACTCAACAGGGATTTAGGAGGTGCTTTCAGCCTGCAGAATCTCCTGCTGGCAGCAGGAGGACAAGTCAGCACAGAAACACTGAATGTAGAATAATTAGAACATTAAGCATGCAGCTTTGCATAACCATGGCATTATTATTTGAAAAACAACCCCAAATATGAAAACCACTGCAGTTTTAGTTGCTAAGTCAAGGATTGATATAAAATAGTTATTAGTGAGAAGAGGAATGTGCTCCCCACTTGGTTAATATTTTGTTTTGTGTCAAGTGAACACTTTCACAGAAAAAGTGGAAGCTTGCATGGTTGATGATTTCTCTGAGAGTCACTGCTTGGAGGTTAGCAGGAGTTTTTTGCAAGGACTACCCAATTCTTTTTTATTTAATGCCTTAACAGCAGTCCAAGTCAGTCTCTTCTGCCAGCTTCACTTCTAGGGCTAATAGACTTAACTGAAAGTACTCAAACTGTTCACTGGGAATACGAGGCAAGGGAAACAAGATTGATGTTAGACACATCTCCAGTCAAACTGTGAGGAAAGCAACCTGAAAGAAAAAGCTTTTAGCCATTTTTACTCTGAAGAGCTACATGAGAGCTTCCTTCCTGCATGTGCCTCATGCAAATCTGCACTGAGATAATGCAATAGAACTCAACAGAATGAACCTCTAATTCATTTTTAAACTGAATGCTCTTATGTAGTCATTAGTTTTAAGGTTAATTATGACAATTATTTGCAATTGTTAACAATGCAGATGTGTAAAAATGAGTTTTTAGAAGCTTTAAAATGGAGCTGGATTATCTGTCACTATTATTTCAAGGATGAGAAGTAACTACTCTGTCTTGAAAATGTCAAACTGCCTGAATTAATATCTGCAATGCATTTAAAAAGTAAAATCCTTTAAAAATAATTTTTTTACTTCTGTGCAAGCTACAATAAAATCCATTGAGAAATTAAAATCAGCTGGAAAAAAGGTTATTAAAGAAATATGTAAACTTACTATAGGTATAAAACATATTCAAGTGGATGTTAACTATATTTTCTTGAGTAACTATGAGTTACTCCACACAGATAATGGTAGATGATCAAATTTTTTTGGCTGTAGAACTGAAACCATCCTGACAATGATTTAGGTAGGTTCTCTGGATGAGGAGATGCTCTAACAGCCTCTGGCAAATCTTAGCTACACCAGATTTGTCAACTCTTTACCAGTAATGCAGGGTGAAACTGCAATTCATGGCAGAGAATTCAATGAAAGAGTCCTTCAGGTCTTCTGGAACACCCACAGAAAACAGCCTGTGAGACCAATTAAATGTGTGCAGCCACCTTTCCTTGCTGCTGAATAACAGAACAGTTGATTTTGTGTGACAGAATGAAAAAGGACAAACATGGCTCTAGATATGCATATGCAGAGCTTCATTTACACAGTTCTCAGATGCACTAACACCCACCTCATACCCACACAGCAGCAAATCTGAACAGGTCTTAACTGATGACTCAAAATCACACTTCACTGGTGGCATCTTCTTTTCATTTGTTTTTATGCTTTCCCGCAGGCAGGGCCAACCATGCACCTGAATTTATCACATTAACACCCCTAAGCATTGCTAACTGGTATGTGAAATGTTTAGCTGTTACATCAATTTAATGGCACAAATGCTGCTATGAACTGGACTGAAGCAGACTAAGCCTTAAATTCTGAGTACCTGTTAACAAAAAAGCCAAGCACTGTTACTGCATCTAAGTGAAATTCAAACTTAGCACAAGTGGCTGAGAGTTACTTTCTGACAGGCTTAGCCTGTAATACAGACACACCTTCACAGTTCTGGCTGAAAAGAAATTCACAGAATTTGCTCTTAAGACCCAGAGTTTTTTTGTAGACAGGGGCCATGTGTTCAGAACTGTATGCTTACAACACATATAGAAACAGGAACTAAGATTACCTTCTTCAATTGTGTTTCCATCTTCAAACATTCTTCCTTTTTCTGTTCTAATGCAATTTCCAGTGTCTTGAGTCTTGAATCTTTCTTCAGTCCTGATGAAGCTAATGATGAAGCATGTTCCTTAAGATCCAGTAATGATGTCTAAATTAAGAGATGTGAAATCAATCATTATCAAGAAAATGCAATAGCCACTTCCTATTCTGTCTTTATTTTCCTCCTATCCCTTCATGCTGTGTTCAGGATCTAATTTAGAACAACTTTTTTTTCAGGATGTTTATGTCACGGATTTAAGACAGCTTGAATTAATTCAGGCTTTCAGGATCAAAATAAAACCTTGTCTAAATTAATTTTAAAACAATTTTTAGAGATGGACAATTCTGTAAACTGGAACTTGTGCTCCAGTGAACATGTTTAAGAAAAACTGGTTTTATATAAAATTGTATTTAAAATCCTCCATGGTTAGCAGATTTAGCCACTGAGAGGGTTCAAAGCTTTTCTGTATACAGCTCCCATGGGGTGAGACTGATTCATGCCACCTTACTCCAAAAGACATCTCAACTTCTTTCATTTCACTTTTAAACCATTTTTGTTCTGGCTTTATTTTTTTCCCTGTCAAATGCTGATTTCCATGTAGACAAAATCTTAGTACTTTCTGGGCACATATTTTGTATTGTTTTACTTTGACTCAGTTTTGAAAAAAGATTGTAAGTACACAGGAGAGGAACAGAGAACATTTATATTTCTCTCATATAATTAAGGTAATTTGTCTAGCCAACTGGCTCATTACCAACAATCAACTTAATTAATCAAAAAAAGACTCAAGAGTCTAAAGAACTAGCCGTGCTGTTTGCATAATGGAACAAACATTATCCTCATGCTTTTGGCACCCACGGCTTTGATCAGCCTCTGCTCTCTCCTCCCTGCATTTAGACAGGGACAAGCTTGTTCCCAGCTCGTCTCTAGGCACAGCTCCAGTCAATGCCATCATTGACCATCACTCAGTCACCACTAATAAGATTAACTGCTGCAAACAAGGGGATGGCTGCTATCCCTGAAAAGGTGGTTCTGAAACACTGGTGTGCCCTGCAAATTCTCCAATGATGTATTTTGCCAGGTCAGCTTTGTTGAAGGACAATTACTACAAAGGAACAGTTTTCTTCGTCTCAAATGTAACAAAAACATAGACAACAAGTAATTGTATCACAATAGATTATTCGTGTTGCTGGTCAACCTCTTTCTCTGTGAGATCTCCTTGTAAAATGCTGACTCTCTCTTTCAGGTCCTTAATGTCTTTCTTGTAGTTGTCGATCTCTTCCTGTTTTTCTCGTTCATCTCTGTCACGCTGCTCCTTCAGACGCTCAATGGTCTTTTCCTGACAAAAGAGAGCACTCTGTGAAGGAAATCCCTCTTGGTCAATTCAGCTTCTGAGGCTTCTTATCACAACACTTCTGACACACTTTAAACGAGGTGAAGGAGTCTATTGCCATTTTCTTTTCTTTACAGCTGTAAAGATGCTCAAGAAGGAGAAAGCTCGAGAAATCTATGGATTCATTGGTGTGAAATAGCAGCAATGTGAACACTGGATTCAATACTGTGAATGTCTGGATCTCTTAAAGTTCACATATTACATATGTAATGTATATGTAACGTGTGAACGTATTATATATTGCATCTTGACTTATTTGAATCTTATTTTTCCTAAAGTGTACAGTTAAATCTTTGGTCCTTCAGAGAAGAAGGGGTGTAGTGCCTATGTGACACTAGGACTCATATACAGTAAAAAAATGCAACAAAATAACTTTTCAATATACACCAGATATCAGCGGAGTTTGGTTATCTTGGAACCTCAAGGGATGCAAGCAAATTCCCCAACCTCAGGTAAAGTTTAACCATAGTTCATAAAATCTGACAGACTAAAGGAGCTGCAGCCCTGCTTCTCTGGGAACCACGAATAAAATATATACAGTTACTCCAAAAACAAAAGAGAATGGGGGAGTGTGTCTCTGAGCCGGTCAGCTCCCGAAAACCGGGCACAACAAAAAGCCAATTTCTCGGATAAAGAAACTCCTGTCCTGCAGGAATTCCTGCGTCCGGCAGCGCCCTCTGGCGGGGATCCAGAGGAGCTGGGGAGCGCATCCCGGGAATGATCAACCGGGAATGATCGATCGGGAATGCACGGGAACCGAGCGGGCCTGGGAGCGCATCCCGGGAATGA
>VZRF01001599.1:34229-77325 GCA_013396875.1 Vireo altiloquus
GCGCCTCCCGGGAATGATCGATCAGGAACCACACCTCCGGGAGCGCATCCCGGGAATGCTCGATTGGGAATGCACGGGAACTGAGCGGGCCTGTGAGCACATCCCGGGAATGATTGGAAATGCACGGGAACCGAGCGGGCCTGGAGCGCATCCTGGGAATGCCCGATCGGAACCGCGCCTCCCGGGAATGATCGATCAGGAACCACACCTCCGGGAGCGCATCCCGGGAATGCTCGATCGGGAACCGCGCCTCCAGGAGCGCATCCCGGGAACGATCGGGAATGCACGGGAACTGCATGGGCCCTGGGAGCGCATCCCGGGAATGCCCGATCGGAACCACACCTCCGGGAGCGCATCCCGGGAGTGATCGATCAGGAACTGTGCCTCCGGGAGCGCATCCCGGGAATGCCCGATCGGGAACCACACCTCCGGGAACGCACCCNCCCGGGAACGCTCGATCGGGAACCGCACCTCCAGGAGCGCATCCCGGGAACGATCGGGAATGCACGGGAACTGCATGGGCCCTGGGAGCGCATCCCGGGAATGCCCGATCGGAACCACACCTCCGGGAGCGCATCCCGGGAGTGATCGATCAGGAACTGTGCCTCCGGGAGCGCATCCCGGGAATGCCCGATCGGGAACCACACCTCCGGGAACGCACCCCGGGAGTGATCGATCAGGAACTGTGCCTCCGGGAGCGCATCCCGGGAGTGATCGATCAGGAACTGTGCCTCCGGGAGCGCATCCCGGGAATGCCCGATCGGGAACCACACCTCCGGGAGCGCACCCCGGGAATGCCCGATCGGGAACCACACCTCGGGCCCGGGCAGCAGCAGCGGCAGCAGCTCCCGCGGGCACTGCCAGGCCCTCCCGCACTCACTTTCTCTGCCAGAGCTTCTTCCAGCGTGGTCAGGGCAGTGTCCGTGTTCGTGGTGTCGGCCTGCAAGGATTTCACTCGATCCTTTAGGCTGCTCATCTGCTTCTCCTTGTCTCTCAGCTGCTCCTGAAGATTTTCAATCTTGAACAAAAGGAGTAAATTTTAAGACAAGAGCCAGCAAAACCATCCAAAATAATCTTAGGATATATTAAATGATAACAATTATTCTTAAAGCAGAGGAAGCCTAATTCTAATAATCCTACCTCAAGACATCAGGTAATGTAACCAAAACCATCAAATAATAACAGGAAGGAAGGAATCAGTAATCTTTCCAACATTCAGGAACAAATTCAGAGCAAGAAAGTCTGAACAGTATTCACAAAAACAATATAAAGAAAAGCTATTATCCCATATTTCTGAGGATGTTGGACACTGTGTGATAGAAGGATGATCAACACATCAACAAAGATACATAAATGAAGGAAAGAACCTGACAAAAACCTTACTGCATAAGTAAACTAAAAAAATCACTTGATAATAAAAAAGTTGTGAAGAAGTATTATTTAAATATTTTCTTTGGTACCAAGATATTTTTGCCTACACTGGCAAGTTGCTTGTTCATCTTACACAGTGGCTTGCTATCTGATGGACTATCACAAAGTGCCATTCCCTGGGTAGAAAATGTCTCAGCCTCATTTTCTGTGGGTGTAAAATTTCATCTATTTATGAGTTCTGAATATATCTTTTGATATGGTGAGAAGACTTAATGCCAGCCCCCTTTTATGCATATATACACATCAAAAGAAACAGACACATTAACCTGATGATAACCTGTCAAAAACAAATTTATCAACAAAGGAGTAAACTGCATACAGATTTCTCAGTTGCCTCCTTTTTGTGTTGTTCTGACAAGTTCTTCTTGCATCAGCAAATGCACATTATAAACTAATGAATGACACGTGGCATGTAAGGTACCCAACTCCAAAACACTTGTAGCAAGACCCTCTTTCAAAGACATCTGTAAGAAATAATGCAACCCGAGAATCCCAAAGGCTACCTAGTCCCATATTCCTGATGATAAATTAAAGCACTAACTAGCCTCTTGTTTCACCTGTTGAACAGCAGTTATCAGCTCCTTGGTTACTGGAAATAACAGCAACTTACTCAGGTTTTATTCTTCAACCCTGGAAAAACTGAGTTTCTGTGATTACAGAGCAAATGGCTCTGTAGCCACATGCACTACAACTGTGCCATCTCTGTTGAACACAGTAGAACATGGGGATTAGTTTATCTCTGTCATTAGTTTCTATTAGAAAAAGAAGTCTTAGGCATCCGAGTTATACTCAAAACTGAATTTGGGCACAACACAAATGCATTACAAAGCAAAATTAAAGAGCACCAAAAAGCCATAACCAGTCAGAAATAAGTAAGAATTGAAAATTCCTTTTTTATACACTCATATCTATTGTTTAATGCCTTGTTAGCACACATTGCAGCCCATGGAGCTTCAGAAAGAGCCCCCCTAGCTCTGACTGAAGAGTTCTGGTGCCCACAGCAGGGCTGCCAAGGAGGCAACATGCCCAAGAGTAGCTGCTTTTGACTTCAGCAGCTCCCAGTGTCATCAGCTGTCTAGACAGGCTGGCTGTTTAGACAGCCAACCATGAAAATATACTACAAAGAAGGCTGAGTTATTCTTAGATTCATGTTTACTTCTGGAGGAGAAGCTCTGGCCAAAGGCTCTGCCTGGCTGAGGAGTGGACACCGCAGTGGCTTTCTGCTGGGAGCAAACCACACACAGGAGGCAGCTAAATCATTCAGCTTCAGCACAGATGGAGGTGCTTACCAAGGCAGCACACACATTTATTTGCACGAGCCCAGTGTGCATTTTCCTGTTCCAGTGACACTGCTGTAAGCAGAGGAAGATGACAGCACTCTGTGTGCCTGCTGCACCTCTCTGCTGCAACTGCACCTTCTTGTACTAAAAACCACCCAAACCACAAATGGAATGTGTGCAAAGGGTGAACCTGTCTATTCTTTCAGTCCACGTGCATATTTTTTAGTCTGGAGCAATGAATGGTGGGGTTTGTTATCACTGAGCAGGTATGCCAGGATATTCCCAGCCATATCTAGGCACTACCTAAAAAGCCTTGTGGAGCTCCAGCCAGAGGGTCAGATAAATTACAGAAAACTGCAACTGCCTCCATGGGTCAAAACTGAAATATTTCTGTAATAATACATGCAAAATTTCCCTTTGAAAAGGAAAGTGCAGTGGAAAGTCTAGTGGAAAGTGCAAAGGAAAGTTTTGCACACTCTACAATAAACTGCCTTTATTCCATTTTTCTCCCAAATCTGCAATACTGTAACAAATAAGAAGTGTAGGCTTTTCCACAAAGAAGAAAGCAAATGGTCTGCCCTCTGTCCATACAGTTAATTAATGAAGAAATTTGCTCTTCTGTCCTTGCAAGTAGTTGGAGAATCCTTTCAAAAAAGAATACACAGTACATTCCTAACAAAAATCTGAAGAAATTCGCAAATAACTGATGAAAATGAAACAGGTAACCAAAACAGAGTCTCTTTTCTACCAAAGAAAAGATGAAATAAACCTTAATGGAATCTCCAAGCCCTGTGGAACACAGAGAGACACAAGGATTGAATGAGCACTGTTTATTCTTGAAATACTCAGAGATGATAAATCTCCTCTGAAATGTTCCACAAACCTAAGGAAGAGATAGATAGATAGATAAGATATCTATATTACTGCACCATATTTCTAAGAAACCCCAAAAATACAAACAAAAAGTATATACTATTTTTAATTATTAACAATCTTTTTTCTTGCCATATTTACTTATTTTGCAGGGTAAAGGCAGCAATCTCTGGCTAAGTTAGCAATGCTATCTCTAGTGTAAAGGTGCACAAGGCTACACTGGAATCATCTGCTCTGCACACCGATTTTCTCATCAATAATGATTTACTGGAATATTTTTTCCAACATTACCAGTTGTCAGGCACTATCATGTTTCAACTTGGGTGATTTATTCTTAGTTGTGTGGAACTAATTATTTTGCCTTCCAGCCCTGAAGCACAGGAGCAGAGGCAGGAGAAGCTTCCTCTGGCATTCTGCTTCTTGCAAATACAGACTCAGTGAAAAGCCCACGCAAGTGCAAATTAAAAACAGCCCAGGGGTTCAAATGAAACACATCTAGTTAAATATCCATCACGGCCACTAGATTCCCAGATTCCTCTAGGCAGAGGTTACTAGATCCTCTGTACCATGCTTCAGGCAAGAAATTCTTCCCTGGAGACAGTGAATCCCTCTTGCCATGCCCTGGGCCATGAGGGAAGTGAACACTCCAAACCAATTCCTGTTCTATCAGTGACTCTGGAATAAATGAACTGGGTTGGTGAACTGGTCATTAAACCACAATCAATTGAGAGTATCCTTGAGCAGAGTACAGGAGCAGATGTGTGAAGGAGTATCTCAGGGCTCTGTTTACCCTTCCACCTCTCTGATCCTGCCTTTCCTCCAGGGGAGAGCAGCACTGCAAACAGGATCTCAATAATCACATGGTGATTTCAGAAGGTTTCTGTTCCATTCCTGTGGCACAGCCATCCAAATCAACAACAGCTTCACAAAAGCTGTTAAACTTATGTTAAACCTTTCCAAAAAGTTCTTCCTTGGTTTTGTAAAGGCACTGTTGGTCACCCCAGCACCAGGGTCGATGACCACAAGGACATGATGGATACCAATCACAGGCAGAAATGTTTCTTTCCACATCAGGAATACTCACATGAGGACAAAGGAAGCATTTTTGGAAGGGAGAGTGGGTGAGTAAGCAGGCACGTGATGATAGAACAGCTAAAGCTCTAAGTGGAGACAATGCCACTCCCTTTCATGTAAAATTATGAATATAATAATAAAAATTTGAGAGCCTACAGTCATACTTGAATTGCTGGAGTCCCACAGTATTTGAGAAGCTGAGAAAGATGGGCTTGCAAATCAAAATGATAACATAACAGTTAAAACACATATGATTCCATAAAAAACATTTTAAAAAATATTGCTCCAGGAGAAAGGGTAAGAGGTTAGTGAGAGATCACCTTAAGTCCTTGGAGACTGTTCAAGAAAGCTGTACTACTGGATTTATAATTATTACTGTATTCCTGAAAGTCATTTTTTGGAGAACATAATGGAAGCCAATAAGCAGATATTCCTGGGGAGTTTTCTGAGATTAAACTCCAGTTTTATCAACGTCACACTGAAAACCTCACCATTATAATTGTCTTCCTATTGCAGATCCTGCAAAAGTACTGCTAGAACAGCCCTGTAAGAACTGCAAAAACCTGCATTTAATTTAGCATTAACAAGTTCTGTGAGTGTGAGAAGCAAGGTCGAGTGGATATCATTCACATTACTGTACTGAATCATTACACTGAAAGTAATGTTCCTGCTATTCATTTTAAAGGTTAAATTCCCAAGACTAGCAACAATGTGGAGCTTTAGGCAAAGCATGTCTTCTCGCAAGGGTGAGATTTTAAAGTTGTTTTAAAGTGCAGGACAGATCAAACAATTTCCCTTTTTTCCAGTAAGATTTTGGCAAATGCAAATCAGAGTCTCTTCCAAAGTTCAGCTGCACTCAGTAATGCTTTTTTTACTTTTAGGTCCAACCAATTGATGTGAATATGGTCACATGGCTGTCAAGTAAAATTCAGAGATTCTTGTAGTATCATACTAAAAACCATCCCAGGGAAGACTGGATTCATTTTTATTTTGCTTCCCAATAAAGTTTTCTCTTTACTGCTCCTCTACTTCACTGCTTACCTGGGTCATTACTGCCTTTGCAACATCACACTGGAATATTTGCACTGTGGAAATGTCCTGATGTTGCTGAATTGAAAATGGTGAGATTTTGTAACACCTTGAACTGATACAGGGAGTCTTATATGGGCTAACAAAGGAACATACAGATACCTTAACCAAAAGAACCAGGCTAGAAAGGGTGAGGGCAGCAAAGAGGAGGACAGGACTAAAAGTGAGTTTTAAATGGCTGAACTCTCTGGTGCATCTTACACAATCATACTTGTGAACTGCTACACAGGGTCCAGTTCAAATTCAAAACAGCTCCCAATTAAAAAATAAAACCCAAAGTTGCTTCCTTTTCCAGGTGATAAAATCTTTTTGTCATTTTTACTCTTGTGATCTCCAATCTGCAAAAAGTCCTTTGAAATTAGCACAAAGCTCTACAGTCTTTAGCTTTACAAATAAAGTATTTTGTTGCTATGCAACTTAGAAAGAACAACAAATTTATTTTTGTGATTTCTACTTAAAGCAAAACCTTAGTTGTCAAATAAATGTATGGATCACAAACAGGCACATTGCTGCTGCTTCAAAAGGAAGCAATTTGCACACAGAGAAAAAAAAAATCTAGGAATTGCAGGACACTTCATGAGATTGATGCTTTATTCTTGACCTAAGCTTGCAATCAGGTTGGCTTGAGGAAAGAATGGTGTGCAGGAAGAAGTGCTGATTCAAGAAAAGTTGACCTAACTTGTACAGACAGTTGATTTTCCTGTACCTCTAGTGCAGGAGCAACAAAGGACACCAATCCAACAGACTGTTCTCTTCCCACTGCCTTTTCATACAGGGCTGCTTTGGGAGCACATTTATACCAGCCAGAAAAATAGTTCCTCTATGTTCATGTACATCATCTCCAAGGACATCTATCTCTATCCCTTTGTTTTCCTTTGTCCTCCTTTCTTCTGCACGCCCAGCCAGCCTCTGGTAGCACCAGTTTGTGACAGATCACTGCAGAGCAGAACTAAGAACAGTCACCATAAAGTGAATTGTAACTCTAGGACCTTCTAACTAGTAAAGGTTTTTTCTGTTCTGTCACATTCCCTAGAACAAGCAGTATTCAAACCACATCTTTCAAATCATATTCTCAGAACATTGCTATCACGTATGCAATCCTTCTCTTCTGCTAATAAATAGCTTGAATTTCCTTCAAACCTAACATAATCCTGTCACTAAAGTTTGCTCTTTCTGAACACTGATATTGAGAGGCATTTTCCTTACGAGCTTCTAAAGACACTCCAGCTCAACTCAAATCAGGCAGGAAATAAAAAAAAAAAAAAAGTAGGACCCCAAGAGTTAAAACTGATCTTTGAGTTGGTGAATGTCCTGAAATTCACACTTTCAGGGGAGCCAATGTATATGTTGTTCTTAAGCGTTGTCTCAGTTCCAAAGCACTGCCTAGAAAATATTACACATTAGCAGTGACTCACATCCTCAGACAGCTGCAAACCAGTTAAATTTAGCTGAGGAATTGCTTCATTCTGAGGAAGTTCGATAATATCAATATCCTAACCCAGTGAAAAGCAGAGTCTGAATCACAAAAGCCTCAGCAAAAGGCAGGGCTCTGACCTGAGAGGAGAGGCACTCTTGCTGCCCCACTGCCATTGGCAGTATCAATAACCAATAATCAATATCTCAACATACAGATATTGATATGAATGCACAATGCTCCATGGAAAATGCAATCAAATAACAAAAGTACAGAACCTGCTCGTAAGAGATTGGATTTGGCAATATGTGAGCCAGCTGGTTGGGTATCTACAGTTAATTACAAAATCCATTAAAAATTCTCTATCACTGCTTTATCTTAGAGCTTCTCTGGGTGACCCTGTTTTTGTTGGTATCCATCAGGTACAAAACTATTATCCACCACTAGGATTTCAACCTTGGCTGTTCATTAAGACAATTTTTTGGTTCCAACTCGAGTCCAATACTTTCATTCCCACAAGGAATTCAAAACAAAACACTGCTGTCATAAATAGCAAAACAAAATAGTTTAAACTCTGTTTCTCCTCTTCAGTGAAGTTTAGATATTACTCATTTATTTCATATATATTAAAATCTCATTATACTGAGAACCATAATTGAAATCATCTGGTAATTAATTTCCCAATCTAATTACTAATAACATCCATTTTGTTGAAATCCTGGCCTAACCATGCAGAATAACATCATGCTAATTCTCCTTTCAGCTGTGTCCTGACATTATGAAGCAATCTCCAAGACTGCATTTTCCAAAGTTTTACTCCTACGACCTACCAAACACAAAAGGATTAAAAACCCAACTATTCTGGGGACATTTACTCACTCCTGTTCCAAGTCTCTGAACAGGCTTTGACAAAAATGTGCCCAGATTTGACTCGGGGAAGTTCATTACAGAGAGAACACAAATACCAGAAACTGGAATCATTTCATATTGATGGTTCCCAAATGTTCAAAAAAAGGAAAACCAAAAGTACTTTATTGTGCAAGGCAGATAAAACAAGGGGAAAAATTGGACCTAGCAATTGTTCAGTTAGATCTGATATTCTGTTTTGTAAGAAGCAGAACAGAACTAACAAGTGGTGACACTGCTTTTAGAAGATCTCAAGGTTCACAAGGTTAACACTTAAAGGAACATTTTAGAAGTGTAAAGTGAAATCTACACCAATAATTAAACTTCTTTACTTGGATAAACCATGTGCTGTATTTCACAGATAATTACAGAGAAACAGCCTTCATCCTATGGCACCTTGATCTCCTTTACTCAGCAATTCTGATGATGCTTTCCTGACTTGCTGGAGATTTGGTTGTACCCAGAGTGAGGATGTTGTGACACTGATTCCTCCCTGTGTGGAGACACACAGTGCAGTGCTGCACACCAAAACAGCCTCAAAAATTGCACAAAAAAGGTGGCAAGAAAGGACACAAAGAGAGGAAAGGCTTAACTCCTCAGAGCACTGAGACAGCCAACAATGGAAACCAGGGAGCAGAAAAGACCAGCCACTGGAAAGGATGGGAACATGGGATTTAATGTTAGTTATAAAGGAAATCCTCACAGCAAACCTAACTCCATTTACATTATCTTTTAGGATCGCTCAAGCAGAAGGTTGTACAATTGAACAAAGATTTTAAATTAAATTACGATTCAGACACTGAATTACTTTGCCCTAATCATTGATTTATTATGATCAAAGATACACTGTAGACTAAAACTGTCCTAAGCCTGAGGGAAGAGCTCCAGAAAGGAGGGATGCTTCTAATCTCAGTGTAAAACATGGCCAGTCAGCTGTGATTGTCGTGCTTCATTCTCCTGGAAAGGACATGGAGTGATGAACAGGAAGGGATTAGGAAGCAACACTGTAAATACTAAACATGAATGAGTACCTTTCAGTATTCAGCTACCACTGCTCTTACAGAATTACTACAGAACACAATGACAGGGGACTTAACATCAAACTCTCACATTAGTTAGTGGTCCATACTCATAAACCCCTAAAATTTTAAGAACTTAATGTATGAAATGAGTACCATCATTTGCTGGAACCTCTTTGTTGTGTAGAGGAGCATCCTAAGTATCAAATGCATGCTATTTTGAGACAGAGGGACCTCTCTGACCAGTTTTCTTAACCTATGGGTGAAAGCACAGATTTGAAAGCTGTTCCTATACTTGTACCTTATGACAGTCCTAGGACCGTATAAATACTGCAGAGACCCAGCTTTGAAGCCTGTGTAGCCTCATGGTTCAAAATTCACTCCTGAATCCAGGAAACTATTGATTTAAAGTGAAAAATTACTACTCCCTTGCTGTAGTGAAGACCCCTAAGCTGACTAACACAATAATGTCTGTCCCAGACACAGCTCAGACAGAACCCTCAGGGGCAGAAAACTCCTGGTGACCAAAGCACTGGAAATTGTGAAGCCTTGCAACCCAGAGAGCAAGGGAAAGCCACGAGAGGAAGACTGATGTAAGCCACCTCAGAAATGGCACACGCCCTTGTTCATCCTGCCTCCTCCCTCACAGGGAGGTTTGTGTTTGTCTTGCACGACAGTGAATACACCAACAATGCTTATTAGCTTTATCTTGCCAGCAAAACGCCACCTTTAATGCACACTGAGGGCCCCAGAGCTGGCTATTTTCCCAGATTCTTTTGAGAAACCCAAATTTGTCAGTCCCCTGCCCATGAGTAATGTCCTGTCTTGCCAACCAAGAGGTTATCTCGAGGCCCAAGAAGGACATCATATTAAAGTGACTGCTCCTCTTTGAGGGATACTAAAAAAGTTCCTTCCACATATGACAGATTTGCCAGATCTGCTGAGTTGTGGTTTGAGATAATACCAGAAACTCCAGTGGAGTTTTCTTGTGGCTGAGCTGTTGCTATCAATCTTGTGTGACACTATTACAGCAGTGTGCATCGGTCCAAAACCCTGCTTTATCCAGCCACAACAGCTGAACTACAGAACCAACATCATTGACCTCGTGGGCCTGTTTTGTTTCTTTGTGTGAGCCTCCTTATCTACAAGGATTACTTCAGAAATAAAACAATTGAGCACTTTAGTTACTGAAGTCAACAGGCGAGACTCTTTAACATCAATATAAATGGAGAGAGTATTTAATGTATAATAATGTATTCCTTACATCAGTTCTCAAAATAAGAAATTGGCTTCCTATCTTTCACACAGCAACATTTGATTTTTACAGGAATATTAGTACACATCTGGGAATATGGGTACATATGCCATATACAATTATTTTTATTGTGGTGTCATAAAATGCTCCAAAAAAAGGTGGTAATATAAAAATAAAGAAGCACATTCTCCACTTAGAAATTCTAAATTATAACATAGAAATCCTGAATCCCATGGAATACCATAAAAATGCAGATATACAACCTTTTTTTGAATCCAATAGGTTTGTCTGCCATAGATGCTGCAACCATGCACTAAAAATTCCTGTAATAGCATAAATAGTATATTCCTGGAGAACACACTGTCACCTCTACCAGCACCTGCAAACTATGGACTTCTGCCATGGAAAACACTGCCTTCAGGCTAAGCCTGTGGATCTTTTAGGATCCATATTCCAAATCAGAAAAATGTATCTCAGAAGAATCAAAGCTACCCAATCTTTGGGATCTACCTGAAGCTGCTGTAACAAACTCTAGATGGTAATAAGCCACCTTTAAAACTGAACTGGCAAGGGGCTGAAAAGTGATATGAAGAAACTGTGCTATTCCCCTGCCCTAGTATCATCTTATTAGTTGTACATTTGTAGAAGGAAAAAAAACCCCACCACAGTGAGCTTGCTGGGCTGCAATTAGTCTGAAAGATCTTAATGGATTGTCAGAGAACTGGAAAGTCAAAATGGAGGGGGAAGAATCCTACTTTCAAAGTGGTCATGGCTCACTGTAAAATGAAAATAAATTCTATGTTGTGTCCTAATGTTCCACATGGAAATGAATCAACTAATCTCCTACCTGGATGGCAGAAATGGAAAACATCTCACAGGATAATTATGCTGAATTTGAACTCGCATAATGAAGCCTTTTCAGTCTTCTTTGGGACTTTCACTGCTACCACAAGTAGCATTTTGAGAGAGATCAGAGATTAAAAGGCTGTCTAATTTTTCCTATTATTCCTCTAACTGAAGATAATACTATTATCTAAAAATCCCACCCCACATGGTAAAGGGATTCTAAAAGGATCCTGGTGAAAAGAGAAGCTACTGCAGCATCTTGGAGACAAAGGGCAACCAATAAGCCAGAACAGCTTCCAGAAATCTCTAAAAGGCACAAATTTCAGTTTTGTTTTGTTCAGTTGGTTGTTGGTGAGGCTGTAACAGAAAGGTCTGAATGAAAGAAAAAGCAGCAAGAAGAGGTCTGATATCCCTCCAGGGCCACAGAGACACAAGCTCCCCACGACCCTCCAGGACACATCTCTGAGCTCACATCTGTCAGGTTGAATAGAGAAGCTGACACAAGCCTCTGGCGATGTTTGGTCTTTTCTGTGGCATTTGAAATCTCTGAACTGGGTTTAGAAGCAGTTCAGTGGCATGACTTGAGACCTGGAGTGACAAGAGCAGAAGCAGAGCTCTTTCTGACAGAGACTTACAGCAACAGTCTGTATTGAGCCTGGGTAAGCCACAGAGCTCCTGACAGAAGGACCTGTTTGAGCAGTTCTAGCTGAGCAGAAAGCCCAGCACTGTGGGAAATGTAAAAGGTGAGAAGGCTTTTCGTTTGAGTAAGAAAAGCAGGTTTCAGAAATAAAGCAAGGATTTTAAGTTTAGCTGCAGCTGCAAAAACCAGAATGTAGAAGAAGATACAATAATCTAGACTGCAAGGACATTAAAACAAGGGTCAGTGTTTCTAGGTTTGTCTCAGAGAAGTCTTGAAGCTGCAGAAAATATGCTTAGCAAGACAGTTAAGTTCTAGGCTCCATAATAGAATATTGTGCATTGTTGTTAGAAGGCATACAAGGGAGCATTGTTTGTAGCAGGTGTACATGTGCTTTTCACTGATGAGTTGAAGAAGTTGTCTGTAAACTTTAGAAGCAAGCTACTGGCTAAAAAACTTTTAAGAATGTTCTGTAACAAAGAGGTTCTGGGCTGTTGGTGCAGGTGTGAGCTGTGTGCCATCTCTGGTGTAACTGAGGCTGATGTCTGAATGAAATGATGAAAGGCTCCTGGAAGGTCTGCCTGAGCCCTGTGCTGTTCACAAAATCCATGGACACAGCCCACGGGAGCTGGGCCAGCCCCTGCCCTCTGCTGCTGAGTGACCTTGGCTGCACAGACTGCACAGACCCAGCCACTGCCCACAGCGTGGGCACAGGGGGACTTGGAAGCACTAAATGCCAGCGTAGAGAGGCTCAAAGGGATCTCTCAAAGTCCATCCTGCATTTTATGAGTTCCTAGAAAACCATACATTGGCTCATTGGTAGGCCAGTCCTGGTCACACCTTGGGTGAAACCACTGTAAGCTGAATTAGATGTTTGAAAATGCAGCTCCTTCTCTGAGCTCTCTCATCTCCTCAGGGTTGGGACAGAGGAGCTATCTGAGTAGGTAAACCTGCTTCAGAGAAGAGGAAACAGAAAGAAAATAAAGTACAAACACTGCTCTTCAAAGTTAGGAATACTAAACCAACACCGCTGTTGTAGGAACTATGAGCACTACTGACTTTAAACAACTGAGTTACACATTTCATTTGCAGCTCCTCTCTCCTGCCACATGATCTTTCTCACCATTATGCATAAGATATTTATTCTGATTTCTAAGTTTTCTGAAAAGCAGAGGATATTAATTTCCTGTGGAGAAAGGCAATGCTTCTTATTCAAAAGTGCAGGAGCATTTGAAACCTTCCCAAATTCCAGCTGAACAAGTCAGCACAGCCACCAAAGAAACAAATCAATCTGTGTTCTTCCTTTATCACAGGTCAATTATCACACAGAGCACGGGGAGCTGCCAAAAACACTGCTATGTTCAGACACTAAAACTTGCATTTTATTTGCCTGCAGCTGCATTGCACAAAGAAGGGAGTGTCAATCCCCTCCCCAAGACAAAACATGACCTACTCCCAAAGTAAGAGATGACTGATTCCCTGATTTGCATTTTTTTAAATCTTTTGGTGTATTATTACTTATCTTTTTCCCAAATGCTATTTCCCTAAAATGCTTTGATTGCAAAATATTGATTGTTTTTTCCTCATTTCTTTTCATCCTTGTCTACCAGCACAGACAGCCAGATGTAGCAAAAAGAGTAATGAAGCACTATTTAATGTTTTTCTGGTTCAGATTTCAAATTTACCCAGCATGGTCTCTACTTTATTTTCAAGACACCCCTCCCCTGGCCTTGAGTTCTAACAACATAAAATGAGATTTTATGCAAGATCTATTTTCAATAAAATGAGAAAAAAATAATCCTTAAGCTCTATAAAACTATGTTTTTGCATTAAATTTTCAGACATAAAGCCAAAGTCTCCAAATTTCTAGCATTTGCTCTACTTCCATTGTCTAAAATAAAGGTACTACCAAGCAGCATCCCTGTATGAGCCTGGAACTGGAAATACTCCAGGATTTAAAATGTGAAGCATTTGGTTTCCTCAGCAACCTGGAAAATGTATTTTGGTGCCCACTGGGTATCAGTAATGATGCTAATTGTTAATTTTTTCAGATCTTTGTTGTTTATAATCTTCTGTGTCTTTTAACTGATCTCTAACCAAGCAGTAAACTTCCATTCTTCCTTCACCTTGACTTTTGGATGACTATAAAGTATATTTTATAGTTCACCTCCTTTAACCAATACACAAACATCCTAGTTCATAAAGCAAACCATGCAGTGTCTGTGTCAGTGAATCCAAACAGAAACCCAGAACCAAAGGGTGCATTTTATATCATTTTTTGTTTCAACAGCAGCAATTTAGGGCAGGACAGTTTTGGGCACCAGGCCAAACAACTCCTTGTCAGTGTCACCAGAATAGGTGATTACACCTCTAAAACAGTCCCAAAAATAAACAGATTATGAGGTCCAAACACCCATTTGACTATGGCTACATTCTAGTACAGGCAACCTCTACATTGCAAAGGAAGCAAAGAACTCTTCTTAAATGGCCACGTTAGGCAAGTTAATTATTTTTTAATAAATCGTGTTCTTTTCAGATCTTTATCACTTTAGCTTTTGCTACCAATTTTCTTTGTACCTAGCATTAAAAAATATTAATGTGCAAAATTTAGTTGATTAGAATCCAACTTGAAAAATATCTGAGTAGCTGCTGAGGGAAGAGTACTTGGTGAAAACTGATGGAGTAGAATGCACTAATCCAATTCTTAATTTGGTTAAATTCCTTCAACACACCACATCTTTACCCTGCTCCTTCTCATAACTGCTGCTTCCCAATACATATTATTTCCACAGAGAAATATTAATTAACATTATACAAGAAAAGCACTTTTTGTACCACGTGCCTTTCAGGATCTTCCACTGTGTTCAATTAAAATGCCTGAGGTACCATTTAAATCATGTCAATAAACTTAAAACAAACATTTACTATCAGATAACTAAGCCAGCAAAAGAAAAAGCCAGACAAACCACTATCTACAACATCTAGGACCTCTGAAGATTTAAAGTGTACCTCCAGATCTTCAACATGAGTGTAAGACTAAAACCTGATCTGTCTGAACACATCAGTTTGTAATCACAGGAAGCAATAAAAAGACTATTGTGCATGGAGGTAAAAGTTTAAAGATTGCATTTGTTTTTTTTTTTAATGGCAATAAAATTCTGAACTGTCCTGGAAGGTCTGAAGGATGGCACTTGGATGAAGCAGAAAACAAGATGTGCACTTTAATAAGATGTGCTCTAGAAATGCAACACCAGAAAAAATAAATCAGAGTTTACAAGGATTAAGAGAAAAATATTGATATTCTGAGGTTCCAGGCAGAGGGCAGAAATAGCTATCTGTGCAGTCATAAAGAACAGCCATATATACCAGATAAAAATGAGACTGCATCATTCTTCCCTAGCACCTGAAACAGATTTTATGCAAGTTCTCATAACTTCCACAGTAATACATATTAAAAAATCAGACCAGTCCTTCCTCAGGTATTTTCTCAAGCTCTGCTTTTCTGTGGAAAAATGTTAAAGAGAACAAGAAAATGCAAAGCCCTATCTATGGAAAATCCCACACCTAGTCTTCAGTTTCAGATCTGGACAGGTAACTAAAAATCTCAGTTAAAGACACCAATCCTTGAACTTTAAAGGCCTGAATTTCTAGTTATTTACCCCAGGCTATCCAAAAAATAAAAGGTAATTCCATATTGCACCACAAATCTCAGATAAAAGAATTGTCACCTGGATTCTCCAAAAGAATAATCCAAGTTAGCCAGCTACAGAAAAAATAATCTTTGAATTCACAACCCTTATGGTTTAACTGTCCATGTTAAAGGAAATGTTCATGTTAAAGAAAATGCCTCCAGCAACTTCAAGGCTAAAGCAAATTCAAATCTCTGCATGTGATTCTAGTTAGCAGCAGGAAATACAGATTTTTCCATGGTTTTTCCACGGACCAGGCTGCCCTGAGGAGCCATGGCTGCCTCATCCCTGGAGGTGCTCAGTGCCAGGGTGGGCACTGGGGCTTGGAGCAAGCTGGGACAGTGGAAGGTGTCCCTGCCATGGCAGGGGAGATGGAACTGGAGGAGCTTTAAGGGTCAGCCCAAAGCATTTTATGGTGGTTTGTTCCAATGGGGTTCTTTGCTTTGCTCTCGTTGAAGAAGCTCAGAGCCAGGTTTAGAGACCACCACAAAGTGCAGGTTTTAGGCTCATGTGATCTCAGTGGAGCTCTCTCAGAGAACAGCACCTCAAAGCCTTTACCCCTGAGGGTCCTTCCTTTCCAGCCTGACAAGATCAGGTACTTTACCTGAACACAGCAGGGAAGAGTCCTGAAGAAACACATGAAGACACAGCATGGAATTGTCTCAATATGGATTTCAGTGGTCTCAAAAACCAAAAAACAGGTAAAAAGAGAACCTTTAGAACTGCCTATTAATGATCTAATGAAAGATCATTCTCAAGTGTCAAGCAGAGCAAGAAAATGTGTGAAAAAACAGAGTGAGAGTAAATGGAATTAAAACAACCTCAGTGACATTTAACATTCACACAAATGTCAGATTCCCCAGCTCTGGCTTAAACCTTCAGCTGTGATCTCAATCTGGGTCTGCTGGGTGCATGACCAATTCTGTACAACAAAAAGAAACACAGCACAAAAATCAGAAATCTGTGTTTCTAAAGAGATGAACAGTCAAAAAAACGGGACCATGAAGACTGGGAATTAGGGCTCTGCTCTAGAATTAATAATGACTTATTTATGGCTAAAGTCCATGCCTCAACTTCATTCCTGTGTGACATTTGCTGTAACAGAGCTGAACATGACCTAAACCCTCAGGATTTATGGTTATAGACAAGAGGAAAAAGCATTGGCCAGGCGTCAGAAATTCATCAATATTCTGAACTGTTAATATCACAAGAATTCCACAGAATTGTTTTAAGGTCTAGGGAAAAAATAAAACAAAAAACCCCACATCCACAGCCTAATACATTGAATAAGAGCTCCAAGAACAGCTTCTCTAAAGATACAGAGAAAAAAAAATTCTTCAAATTAAAATTTAATGCAGTAGATGTGTTTCCCTCTTTTTTTTTTTCCTGCATAGAGGAAAATTGGGATATACTGTGTGTGCAGTCTGCCAACAATCATCCCTAATGACATCCCTTGCCCTAGGACTCAGTGCCCTCTGGGAAACCTCTCTAATTTGTCTGACAGGGTCTATTTTTTTTTTTTTTTACCCAGACCTCCCCCAGTTCACTGATAAGGTCTACATTTTCTTATCCAGAGAGATATGAAGGATAGGCTGATTATCCTACTCTAGCAGTTCCCAAGAAATACTGAGTATGATAAAACAGCATTTCTGACAAAAGTTATGCGAAGTTCTTCACAAACTTTCCAAGGAGATTACAGAGAAATCATCCTAGTTGCTTCTACTGATATAAGCCCTCGTTCATTTTGCCATGTACTGAAGTCACAGCCAGCCCTTGCCCTGAGCTTCAGATCAGCATGGCTTTGGTCAGGTGCTGCTGGGGGTGAAAGGATTGATTTTCATGATGTGCCCTCATAAAAATGCCCCCAGGTAATATGCAAATGGAAGCAGAAGCAGCACATGCAGTCACTGAAAGGCAACAACCTCTGTTGTGAATTCCATTTTTCTTGTCAAAAATTCCAACTGAAATTCATCCTTTGCCATATTGCCCTGAGATCAATGGACTGGAACAATAATCTCCAGAATGGACATTCTAGTGCAGACTTTCTGACAGCCTTGGGAATCGAGATGTGCCAGAGGTGTTTATCTGACTTAGAGCTCTCCCATCTCACCTTCTTCTGGAGAACATTAACCTTGCGTTCCTTCACCTCCAGCATGTCCTTGAGGTCATGGATCTCGCCTGCCTGAGTCCCCTTCTCCTCTGCCATCTCCTGGATCTGCTTTGTCTTCTTGTTCAGCATGGTCTCCTTCTCCTCCAGACGTAACCGTAAGGCATCCACCTGCGCCCAGAAATGCACAAGAAGCTTTGGTTAGCACTGAAGGACACACAGCTTAGAAAAGTTAAACTACACTAGGGGAAAGAGTAGAGAGAGATTCAGAAATCTAACAGCCCTTTCTTTAAGAATTCAGCATAGGTAAGGTTGGTATAAAAGAGGTATCATAAGTGACAGGAGACTAAACAGTCAAAATAATCAACTGCGTTCTTCCCAAACTATAACCAAATAATGCTCCTGCTTGGAAAACCTCAAGTCATACTTCTCCCATAAATCAGGCTTGTTTCATACAATATTGAAATTTTTTTCCTCAAAGTAGAAACCAACAAAGTGTGGTGTTGAGAAGCTCTCTCATGTGCAGGGAAACTGATTCCTTTATTTGAAACATTACTAATATTCAGAGAATAAACATTCAACCCTTGTACCAGACAGTCACTTTATATTCTAGGTTTCAATCACAATAGTACCTGAGCCTGAAGGTAATAAAAGCAGAGCTCTTTGCAGATCAAAACTGAAAAGAGGTTACCTTAGGATGGCTAAGAATATTTTCGTTTAAAAAGCAAAGCAATAATTTAAATATAACATGTTTTCTGCAGCATGCAGCTTTATATTAAAGGTAAAGTTGAACAAATGACACAGTACAGAATATTGTGGGTGCAATTTGGACACACAAACACACTTAGAGCTCCCTTGGCCTGAGTGAATTCAGAAACACACTCTGGAAACTCTGTGGTGACCTCATCCTTCAAAACTGAGCATCTTTTGCCTTTCCTTCTGCATTTCTCTTCCATATGTGAAACAGAGCTCACAAGACAAAGGAAATGGGAGAAGGAACCAGAGCTACCTGAATATAAATTTGATGAGAAGAATAAGGTGACCCCAGAGCACAGACTAATCTCAGAGCCCATTGTGGAACACGAAATCCAACACCACCAACCTGCTCATGCTGCCCAAAGAAACCCACTGAGCCCTGTCAGAGCTCTGATCTGCCAGCCTGCCTGCTAATCTCGTTTGACACTATCAGATTTGGTTCCTGTTAGCTGAATCCATTACAGCACATCAGTCACACACAGTAAACAGGCTGATCTATGAATTCCTTGGTCCTTCTGCACAGCACAGACCAGCAGAGGGATGAAGTGGAAAGATGACAACTGCTGGCCAACCCCAGCTGGGTAAGAATTTAGGAAGTCATCATCCTTATGGCATTTTGAGCAACATTTAGTTTTAACAGGTTATTTTAACACGTAATTCCATTTTATTTTGAGTTGCTAACAGAAGAGTTGTCTGTGAGGCTCTGCATTTGCAGTGTGCTCCAGCCTCTGCTGTTGGGAGTCCTTTCACACAGGGCAGTGAGCAGGGCAAGGCACTGCCCTGCCCTCCCCAGCAGAGCTGCACCCCAGTGCCTGCAGCCCTCTCACTTACACACATGCTATTCAAATACATCCCTGACCTCTCACCCGGGGCAGGACTGGAGTCTGCAGGGATATCAGAGTACCAGCTCTTACCCAAACATGATTTACAGGATGGCTAGAGTTTGCAATGAAAGGTTTAGCAGGTGGGTCAGGCTTTGTCTTTGTTTTTAAAACACAGTTTATAGATTGATTAGGTATGTTCTTCTCTGGGAATCTTTGATATTAAAGCTAAGAGTCACTTTTTTTAATTCTGGAAGGGAAACTGAAAACCTCCCTCACAAGAAAATCCACGTACTCTCAGCAGTTGTCTTGCAAAATATTTGAGACAGTCCAGATGCCTGCAGCACAGTGTTAAGTGAAAAGAGAACATCTGCAAATAGAAATTTATCCACAGAATGCTTTCAATTTTCTGATTGATTATTCTCTTTGAACTCTATATTAGCTTATGGTTTGGGGTAAATTGCATTCCTGGTTTTATTTGTGTGAGGTCCTTGCCTAGGAAACCACAGAAAACACTTTCAAAAGTATTTTCAAAGGCTGGCAGGACACACAATCATCACCTTAGCACTATTCCTGGCAGAACACTGCTCTTGTTTATTCATGTCAGCTCAGCTTGTGCACAGCATCCTCCCACAGTGACAAGAATTGAGCTCTGTGGGAGTCAGGTGATGCCAACTTCAACAGAGTCAGCCCAGGACTTTTTCAGTCCTTCTCCTCAATTTTGAGTCCTGGGTGGTATTGTCCTAACCCTGGGTTAACCTAACTGCTTCCTAACTCCACAGTACCGGAGTGCTGTTGCCTTTCCCTGGTCTTAAAATCCAAACCAAAGCACATTTTATGGGGAAAAGGGGTTTTTACCTTGGTGTTTATTTCAGGATCCTTGGGTGCAGCACTTGGTCCAGGTGGAATGCCCCAAAATGCACACAATTATAGGCCTTGCAAAATTAACATATTTATCAAAGATCCCCCAATGAGAGGCTGGAGTGAACCCCTCGTTGTGAGGAACCTTCCCCCTGGCTGGGCCTGTCTGAGGTTCCAAAATGTGTTCTGGAGAGGCCCTTGGTGTCTGGGGCTCCCAGGATGTTTGCTCTCCTGGTTTAACGGTGCCGTGGGGCTGAGCTGAGTTATCAGCCTTGGGAAGTCACAGTGTGTGGGCTAAAAGCACTGAGAGTACATCAAACTATAAAAGAGTATGTGAGAGGGGTATGAAAGAAAAAGCAAAAAATCATCCTAGCATCAGAGGAGCACTGCATTTCTGAATTTTATGATCATCTCCACTGTACAGTAGCAAGCAGGTTATTCTGACCCTGGTGATTCCCACTTGGGTTTAAGAAGATGTCAGTGATGCCTAGAAAAAACCATGTGCTACTCTTTTCCTGAGTGGCTCTTCTCATCTACCTGCCACCTGTTCAAACCATGGCTGAACCATAATTTAGATCAGTGAACCAAACCCTACTTCATTCAGTGGTTATCAGAAGGTACAACCTTCCCCATGCTACATGCAAGCCCCAGTTTCTCTGGAACAGGGAAATTCTACATTTTAATTCTCTGTAGGTATGACTGCAGTAGAGGCAGCAAAAGGAACAGATGGAATACCAATCCTGGAATGTGTGCTCAGAGCCTGCAAAGGCTTCTAACAGGAGCCAGCCACTTTTTAAAGCAGATGTGTTAGCACTCACAATTCAAAGACCACTGAGAAATGCAGAGACATGAAACTAAAATCAGTATGTGAGGTGACAGTTGCTTTTCACCTTCTGTAGCTATTGTTAGGTGAAGTCTCCAAGAATGAGTACATTTTAAAAAGGGTCAGTTTCGTGACATTCCATTACTAACTTGCAAACATATAAATACAAAAAAGGAGTTAAGCCTTTTTACTGACAGCACAGTGTGCAATTAAGACTTTAAAGCTATGTTTATCAACTGATTTGAATGCAGTGGTAGTTCGAAAGATTTAATTTAATTCTCTACTTTTGACATTGATCTTTCTTTTTAACTCCATGAGAGCTTCCTCTTCATCTCCTTACCCTGACTGCAGCAGTGGGCAGTAAGATCTGTGGATGAGGGTGAATTCCCTGTGAGCACAGAGGGTGAGCTCCCTGTGAGCACTGAGAGCCCTGTGAGCTGAGCTCAGAGCTGGCAGGTGTCCCACGGGCTCAGCTGGCTCTGAGGTGTTCTTACAAACACTTTACAAACACCTTACAAACACCCAGCTCCCACTCGGACGTTGCTCACTGAATGGAATCCACTCTCTGCCTCCCATCTGCCACAGTCTACTGCAGCTTCAAAATGCCACTAAAAGCCCCAACAAAGATAGATCCTTAGGAAAATTTCTGTTCTAATGAGACATTCAAAGCAAATAAAAACTTCCACATGATTAGATTCGTTTTTCTGCTGAATATTAATCTGAAGTTAGCAAAGGAACAGACCAATTACAGAACCACACCAGCTTGGGCAGTACACAAAAATAAAGGAGAATATTCTCACTGGTTAATGCAACTCCCCACTGAAGCCACATAACTTCTGGAACTGACCTAAGCTCAAGGGCTCGCTGGGTAAAAACTTTGAATGGATAAAGCCTTAATTCCAGCATAAATACTGACTTATTTTTTGTTTTGTTTACAAAGTGACTGTACCATTTTAGAGCTATTTTTAAAGGTTTCTTCACCAATTGAAAAGGTAACCACAATATCCTCTCCACCCAACAGCCCTCAGGATAAACACCCCACAAACAGCTCCCTGTTGTTTGTAGTTCCAGAGTGGCAGGTGGCAAATGCATTTCTGAGATATTGTATCAACACTTTCCCCCACCTATGAGCAGGTGTCTTTAACAGAAGGCTAAATAAGAGGCAGAGGCTTATGAAGGTATTCTCTTTCCTTTTAAAATGTTTATTTAAATATCACTTTAAAATACTGATCCCCTATGAAGATGTCTGATAATTTATGTCAGAAACTGCACCTCTCTTCCCCCTCCCACTCTCTCCAGGTGTCTTGAGAGAAGCTTGCTGTGTTCTAACACTGACCAGTGCTGCCAACGAGTGAGGCCAGGCAGGATCTCACATTCCTACCCCATTCCCCAAGAAAATCCCTGTATGGAAAGATATCCTTTCCTCTAGCAAATGCAAATCATCACAGGATGCAAGGACAAACATCTCACACTGTGGACTGTCAGCAAGTTTTAATCCTGCACTTATGAGGATTGCCTGTGAAGAGAGAAAAAAGGTAACTGTGTGATGATTTAATTGTTGAGCTTTCTGAGCAGAACTCCAACAAGGGTGAAAAAGATGAGACTATCCTTCAAAAACCACGAATATCTTCTTGGAAGGGGAAATGCAGTTTGGTTTTGTGGTGCTATATGAGAACCTCATTTGGATGCAGCCAACAAAGAACAAATATTCTCATTTATTATTTAGTAATATTACAAGTTGGAGAGTAGAATAATTTCCTATATTAAAAAAGGACTTTGGCCTTTTTAATAGGCCAAAATTAGCTAAAATAAAATCAAGATGTTCTGAATAACTGTCAAGAGTATCTATCCATGGTATATAACCAAGCCTTTTTGGATTTAACTATTGTTTCAATTCTGTACCTTTTAAGTGAATAAATATGTTTATCTACCGTAATAGCTGAAATTATGAAGTCTTTTAATCTACTGAAGTCTTTTAATAAAGTAAATTTGTTCAAGAACTTCACCTCTCATGGGTAGGAAAGTACTATTTATTACTTAAAAATGAGACTAGAAATATGTTTCTTGCTTTGTAGGTTTGTCACAGTACTGCACTCACCACAATGGATCAAAGCCTGCATTTTACCTTTGAAAATGTTTATTTACCTAACACCTATATTCAGTGATATTTTGAAATCTAAATATTTTTTAAATAGACATGTACTAATCTAGGGTACATTCCTGAAGTGGCAAAAGGGAATGAATAAACTTAACAAGAGGTTTATGGTTGTAAACTTTCACAGTTAAACCCACTGATGAAATTTCAACTTCTACAGAAATCTGAGAATAATCAGAAAAGCCATCCTGGAACATCAAAAGGTATTTCCTATGTAACTTTACTACTGCATGTTGACAAGGCCTTGAGCACCCACAGATTTACCAATTTTGGATAAAGGAAAGCTAAATTGGGGTTAAAAGTTCAGAATGATTCTCTCATGCTCCTGTAATATGGAACCTTCTAGCAGTGTCACCCACAAATTTCCTGCCTGCCTTTCTCACAGCTCCTTAGGCTTCTTTGACTCTTCTGGCTGTAACAACACAAAGTTTTTGATGCATCACTGCCATCTTTTGGGCTCCCACTAACACTACAGCTTTCCAAGGCAGGGACTGAGTGCAGCCTGCACACAGCACACTTCATGGCTGCCCTTCACCAGTGTGCAGAAGCAGCACATCTGTCTGATGTTCAGACAACACCTGGCTCTTACCTAACACGGGGATTTATTAAACAGTTTGGGAAATATTGTTCCTTTACCTTGGGATATGCATCACAAACCATGAAAGCCCATCCTGTAGGTTGAGCACAGGCTTACAAACAAGAGCTCCTGGACATGCTGGCACAGCAGTGAAGCCTCTGCAGGGTGTATGCTATTGGAATCATCTTCCTTCTTCTGGCCCCTAGCTCCAAGGTCACTGCAGATAAACCTCCCAGCTCAGACATGGCAACTTCTAACTCAGCCAAGCACTTGCACACACATATTTGTTTTTAGATCAAGCCCCTGGCCTAGAGATTCAAACTTAGAAACAAAGGTACAAAGAGCTGGGAGCAAGCAGTCCTGGTTGGCTGTGGGGTTGTACAGCCTAGGAACAGAAGGAACAATGAGGTTTCCCTTTGTGCACAGCCAATAACACAGAATTGCCCAGCTCACCTCTGTCTGCAGGATGGCAGCTCTCTGCTCCTTGGCTGTCAGAGACTCTTTGAGAACTTCGATGTGCTGCTTGCTGTCAGAGAACTGATTGGTGAGGGTCTCCAGCTTGGTCTGCAGGGCCAGCAGCTCGGTGTCCTTGCGTGACAGCTCCTGCTTCACCTGCCCAATCTGCAGCACAGGGAAAGGACAGCCAAAGGGACAAACAATTCATACCTTCCTTACAAAAATCACTGCAAACACACACAGCTATGGACTAACAACATGACACTCCTGAATTAGCCCCACAGAACTAAGTTACCTTGAGTGAAAGGCTGGTAAAAATTTGTGTCATGAGCAAAGGACACGAGGCAGAAGAGAGGGGAGGGATGCCATCAGTTTTCCTCGGGAGGTTCTTTGTCACAGTGGCAGTCCTTGCCAAGGACAGAGCAGGGACAAGGTGCTAATGAAGATGAAGCACAAAGTGCCCCTAGGCTGTGGCAGCAGAGCACACGAGATACCCACAGGTCTCTCAGCATGCAGTGCTCACTTTGAAATGTCAAACCAAGCTGCCTCCAGCTCCTCACCTCTCAGTCTCATGCTTAGAGCACCTAAAGACACCTCTACTCTCCCCATTATTTGCAAAAGCAGCATTTCATTCCATGAAACACTTCCTCCTTTTAGAAGCTTCTTTCAAATATTCATCAAAACAACTGTTTGTGCGACTGCATTTTGTCAAGAGCAATTTCCTAAATTTAATTTAGTGAATTCAATCAGTACAGAAATGCAAATTTATTCTAACAAATGTAGGTTGGATTATTATTGCAAAAGACAAACAGTAAAAAATGGCAAAATAAAGCAATGAAATTAGCTCAAATGTTAATTTAAGTGCAATCATCACTCGGGACAATTTTTATTAAGTCTGAGGAAAAAAAAATCATAAAAGATGACAGGGAAGTCTAAATGTAGTCCTAACTTTGTAACCAACTTTCTGGTTTGCTTCCTATCTCACAGTGTAGCAATATTTTACTACTACATATTATGTAGCACAGGTGGACATATTTCTAATTTTCCCTTTCTTAACTTGAACAATTTTGTTTGTGACATAAAAAAAATCCCTTAGCCCCAAAAGTATGATGTCCAGTGCTTCAAAACAGAAATTAAAGGACATCACAAGATTAAAAAATTGTCCAGGTCACTGTCCATGTTTGGAAATGTGACATGAACAAAACTAGGTTTCGTTTATGATTTTATTTTTTAGTTTTTGATTGGAATAAATGCACATATTAGTAGAAATAACAGAGAAAAAAAGCTTGACTAAATGCAATTTTATCTTGACAACACTGTATCAATACTGGGCAATTAAAGGAAGAAAACTCTTTACCAAAGAGTATTAAAATGGCATCAAAATCTGTAAGCAAGGACTCCTGTGTCCCAGTGTGAAACAGGGCACATGAGGAAATGGGCAAGGAGGAGGACATGCATCTCAAAAACCCTCCCAAACTCATTTTATTAAATGGACCAATGAGAAGGTATATAAGAATTTACAGAGCTGCTCAATTGCTTTTTGTTCACTTAATCCAAACCTGCCAGGTTGTTTTTGTCACCTTTGACTAAGAGCAAACATGCCCAGAGGATGATCCTGCCACCTATGCCACTCCAGCACAAAGGTGTTGATGCCAGCAGCACCATTTCTGCTGCCAGCCACCACCTGCACAGTACTGCCAGACACAGAACCACTGCTGGCACGAGCTGAATTATTCACTGCTGCTTATCTTTTCTAGAGCACCCAAACAAAAAAAGCCTCCTTAAAAACTCTCAGATGACACAAACTTTTTCAAGCAGTAAGCAGCCTGAATCACAGTAAAACTTTCTGAAGAAGACAGGTCCTTTTTGGGCTCAGAAGAGTTGGTTACCCCATTAAGATCCCCAAGCAGCACCCTCAGGTTCTTGTCTCTGGAAATGCACTGCAGAGCTCCCCACTGCTGAGGAGTCAAAGCTCTCTGCTAGGAACACAGCACAAACCTTCCCAGCTTGCAGGAGAAGGTAAGACAGCATCAAGTGCTCCCATCTCTCTTCTCGGTGAGAAACTATGTTCACTCTTTGGAGTGAAACTCCAAACTTCACAGCAAAGGAATAACCTAAATCCAACATTCAATTTTAGAAGCGTTCAGCATCCAGCTTGCATTGGTTTTTGTGGAACAATGTTAGGACACGTTTTCAAATCAGTTTTTTTTACTAGGAAAAGGAAATATCTTTGGAGGTCTGTCCCCAAAATGGGTGCTGAATACTTTTGAAGATCTGCTTCAGTAAAGGAGAGTAAGTTATTGCTCAAACAGCTCATACCATTAGAAAAACAGCAACAAAACAAATACAGATGTTCAGCTGGAGAGTGATGTTATTTATGGACACCAAAACCATGTGAACAAAAAGGCAGCTAGGACGCCGAGCAGGCTGTTAGTTCTACTTGTTACATCCAGTCATGAAGAAGGTAAGAGAAGAAAAGCTACCCCAGAAGGCAGAGAGCTAGCAAGCCCCAGAGAATGGCCACTGCACACAAAAGAGAGATCTTACTGCAGAGACCTCGGTCTGGAGACCAGCCACTCTTTTTTTCAGGTCCTCCCCTTGAGCCTCTTTGGCACTTAGCTCTTCCTTCAGTTGCTCTACCTGTCACGACATTGTTATGCTTTTAAATATTTAATATTTGCCAGCTTCCAGTCAGCTGTTTCAGCCCAAGTAACTGAAAGTGACAAAGAACTGAAGAATCAACACTGGTCACTCATTTTCTCTTCCATTCTTCATTAAGTCTTCTCAAAAGTTTATTGGCTGTGTCATTTCATACAGGCTGCCAGAGAAGAATTTGAATGTGAAACAAAAGATAGATATGGTTATGTTTACATATGTCAAGTATGTGGCACTTATCCCAACGGTTTTGAAACTGGAATTCATATGGAAATTATGAGAGGAAAAAGGACATCAGCTTAAAAGAAATAATGTTAATTGTCAAGCTACAGCCACGAATTACTTCTACAACAATGCTGAAAAAACAAATGCTGTGCAATTACCAAACAAGGGAGGAGAGCAAGGTGTCAGGATTGGAGATGGCCACGAGTCAGGAGCAAACAGATACTGAAAAGGAGCAAATTTGCTGCAGGAAAATAAGTGAGCAGACACAGGGGACAGAAGAGGTTCAGAAATCAAGTAGCTGAGCAGATCTATAGATCCACAGAGGGAGAGGACAAGGGGAAACTGAAGAGTTGCTAACAATAAAAGAAGGAAAGAAGAAAAGATGGAAGGAAGTGGTGCTCTAATCTCCTCCCCATTCCTAATCTGAATGGGGCACCCTTCAGTTCCTAGGAGCAACCCAGAGGGATAAAGAGCAAAGAAAGAACAGGTGTAGCTCTCTCGAGGTGTTTCAGTGAGCTGCTGTGAAGCAAGGGAGGAATCACATAACTAACTATCTGTATCTACTTCAGGGCAAGTCACTCCTCTCCCTCCAAGACACTTCAGCCAGAATGCTTTTCTAACAAATAATTTCAAGTAGGACAAACACAGCAGGTTACACTTGTTCAGGACCTAGAAGAGCAATTTTCAACCTCCCTTCCAGGGTTTGTATACTGGAGTACATGTAGGTTAATTAAGAAAGGCAGGACTGCTCACAATAACCTTCAATTTACTGTACAAGAGGGCCTGAATCTTCACTAAAGAATGTGAGGATCCTCTAAAAGACTGAGAAACAAAGGATGGATTGACTTCTGCCTACACAAAATTCAACAGTCAGTGTCCATCTTTACACCTGAGGATCAACATCTCTCACTGCTGTATCTGTCCTGGATTTCAAACAACACAAATTAATGTCACTCTCCACTGCTGTAGACTCTACTCTCATGCTGACTCCACTACTGCAAGTGTCATGGAAAGCCATTCTAGTGACACTTCATGCTCTTTTCAGCCCTTATATAATAAAAAGGCCAAATAGTTATACGACAACGGCTGCAAAAAGAAATATCCTTTTTCCAACAAACTACATTTGCAAAGACTTTAGACCAAACAAAACCTGAACCAATAATGGATTAGCAGTGGTCTAAAAATGAACACAAAAATCTTTCTGAAAGAAAGGAAAATCAGGTGTGACAATAAAAGGAGAACTCGGGCCATTGACCTTACTGAAACACCATTATAAGATTTTCAAATTGGAATTTAAAATTTTCTTCAACATCTTCAAGTTATTTTAGTGGTTTCACAGCAGGTATGAAATAAATTGTTTCCCAGCATTTGACTGGGAAGCCAGACCACAGCTCCTAAGTAAAGCACCAACACTTCTCCCCTGTGTTCACTCAGCTCAGTTTAAGGTATGACTGTCACTAGTTTCCTCAATACCTTATTTTTCATGAATTTGGAATGGCTTCGGTACACCTCCATCTGCTTCATTTCCTCCTCACGTTCCTCCGTGCTCAGGGCTCCGTTTGACTTCAGCATCTGAATCTCCTCTTCCAAATCCCGGAGGCCACGTTCCATGGAAGAAATTTTGGAATCCTGAAAATGATGAGAGCAGACAGGTAAAGGCACACAGGTGGATGATTTGTTAACACACCACTGCAGTAAAACAAAAGGACATAGATGTGCAATCAATTACCTGCCCCTGAAATTTATTCACCAAGTTCTTAGAGAAATCAGTGTTCAACTCTTTACATATGAGTGCTCAAATACTCATTTTTCTATTTTTTTCTTTTTTTTTAACCTTTCAAGGAAAGCAAGAGTTTAGTACTGAAAGGAAACATGGTTCAGGGCAGGAACATCGTGTAGGAGGAATAAATAGAGGAACGTGAAGAAAAGTTGCCTTTTCAAAGCCAGCACAAACCAGAGAACTTTAATTCTAATTGGATGACTGCAAAATGGCAAGATTAGCAAAAAACTGGGTCTGTGCCACTGGTTAATTTAAGTGGAGAACAGCAAAGCACCACCAGCAAGGAAAATGTGCAACTATCTAGTTTTAGTTGGATAAAGCCATTAAAGGTCTGTCAAGGTAAAAAACATTTCAATGGGTTAAAAATAACCATCTGGAAAAATGAAAAAGTCTATCAATCTTTAACCTCCTGGTTTTACAGGAGGATCAGGGGTATTCAGTGTACCTGGTTTATTATTTCTTGACAAGCCTTTTGTGTTAGGAACAGCAAGAACAGATTCATACAGAGCTTCATGCATGCTCATGATCATGGAGTGTATTTAGGAACTATAATCTCTTAAAGCAGTCCATTTCTGCTTATTTCATTTCCCCAAAATTCCTAGTGTTTCCTGAAAGACAGGTCTGGTTTGAAACTACACTACAGACTTTCATAAACAAAACCTTTCTAACTTTTTCTTTGTCTGACAAGCAAAGCACAGCTGAACAAAAAGCTCATTTTTACCTAACAGGTTTTCATTCATGAGATGAGATATTTTAAAAGCATCATTATTAAGATCTAATTGGACTCCCTGCTTAATATTTGATACTTAAGTTAAAAATAGATAAAGCAGACTTCTGCAACAAAAAAAATGGAGGTAGCAAGGTGAAGTGATGTGCTGAATTTGACAACAGGATTTCGTTTCAGTGCTCACATCATTTCCCAGAAATACCCCTGTGCTCCTCTTTTGATTGTAAAGACACTTAATGTGACCAGATGGTCAATTAGTTTTCATTACTGTGGACCACAAAGATGACTAATAAAAAAGTGACAGCAAATGAAAGGCTGCAGAGTAGAAAGATGGGATATGCATAGGGAAAACACTGATATAGAATGGAAAAATTTGGAGGAGAAAAAAGGAAGGAAAGGAAAAGGAGGGATACAGAATGGAAAAGAACAGCTTGGAAAGACAGTTTCAGATTTTTCAACTCTATTTGTGTGTGATGTGCTTTATGAGCAATACAGTATGACATATGATTGCATAAAGCTGTGTAAACCACACACTTGGTTGTGGCTCCTGAGCTCTTGGCCAACTGCCATCAGTCCATTAAACACTTAAGCTAATGGTTTAAGAATTCAATCACAAATTCATCTAGAAAAGTCAGGTTTATGATGGCATACAGACATATTTCTAGCTATATGAACCATTCTTTAAGTGGGTGTCGAGTTTGCTAACTCTGTTGATACACAGAATGCAAAGCAGTATTTCAAATGTTGATAACACAAAAAGAACCCACATCATAAAAACCCACAAATCTTTCATATTAATCTATCATTCCCCTTCTTGTAATACAATGAATTCTTGGTTCACTGCAAGACATCTCTATTTACTGCTGCAGGCAGACAGAAGATAAATTTCCACTTTGTCTGTCTCTTCAGCAATCAATAATAACAAACAAAATAACGATAGAGAATAAAATGGTATTAAAAATATACTTATTTTAAATGACAAGACTGACAGAAGCATATGGTGTTTGGCAGAGTCACCATTTTCCAGAGAACCAATCCTGCTGCTGCCCATGCAGAGCATTTACCTTCATCTCAATGACAGTTTGCAGAGCCTTTGTCTTGGCCGTGTCAGGAGCGCTCTCAAACCGCCGATGGATCTCCTGCACCAGCACAAATGAAAGCACAGTTACACCAATGGCACTGTCCCAATGCAAACACAATCACTAGAAGCTTCTCTCTCCAACACAGAGCGGAGCTCAGAGCTGCTTTCTGGTGTTGCCAGTTCAGAGGTTTTATCGCTCCTCGTATCACAGAAGGATTGCCAAAAGCTCATTCAACAGAATCCCAGCCTCAGTTAAAAAGGCACAGCAGAAACTGCACTGTTGACTACCCACTTACTCAAAATAAGCTTGAAATGACAGCTGGATCTACTACAAAGCTCTATCTGCCTGCTAAACTAATCCCAACTCCTGATAGTTTCTCATGGAAGACATAAACGTGATGCATTTGACTGGAGGTTTACTGAAAACAGCAACACTGTGGTTTCTATTTCAACAAGTTATAAGGTGCAGCTGTTTTTAACTCTCTTTTTCCAAAGTTTTTTACCCCAGAGTGGCAACATTTAACTACACAGGATGAAAATCTTTCTCCCCTTGGCCTTGAGCTCAGCTGAAAACACAACTGTACACTGCTCCAGCAGCTCAGAGGACAGGAGGACACAGAGCCTGTGTGATATTTCTGTTCATGTAAAGTCACAGAAATAGCATGTTTCAAACTGCCTGCTAAGGGATAAAATCATAGAAAGCTCAAACAACTTCTTCTATCATATGAAGTAGGGGTGTCAAGCCAACAGGAGTTAAAAGAGGAGAAACAATCTTTCACTCTTTGTCTTCAAATAGTATTGTCCTTACAGCACAGTCTGATGTTAACTGCAGGAATGTGAATTCTGTTAGAATGTTAATCTTATATGCCAGAAAAACACCTTGGTGCCCCTAGAGCACCAACTGTGAAGCCATTTAACCTAACAAACTGTGTTATGTGCCCACACAGACAGTTTATCCATCCACTCCCCTCAAACATTAAAAGACAAATCCCAAAAGCCATCCACAAATTAGTATTTTCAACAGACAGGGTGAAGAGTTAAAATTTTGTACTGCAGTCATCCGTGCAGCTTGCTCCACACGATGAATTATTTGAATGAAAAAGGCAGAGTTGCACAGTGCTTTTCCAAACACTGAAAACATCGAACCATAGATTGTAAAGTGTTCCTGCACAGCTCTGACGTGAGCAAGACTGAAATGTGCTGTGATATGACAGAGAAGAACCCTGCATAAGGCTGGCCTAAGACCATTTCCATAAGTTTACACCCATGAATGCTACTAGCAAAAAAATCCAATAGGTTTCTCTGGTTTTAAATATTGTATTTGTGCATTTTCTGAGGAGCTATGTTTACAAGTGTGTTCACAGTGTATGGTGGCATTCCCTGAAATATAAAAAAAAAAATCCTCCCGAAAAAATAAACCCAAAAACTCCTCTAAATAGATTTGTTTCTCCTCGAGTCAGCAGATAACTTGAGAGCCTCTGCACAAATATTAGTGGCACCATAGAGACCAGAGTGAAGCAATACCATTGTTATTCTACTTACCTGTATCTATATACCCAAAATGGATTTACTCAAAGAAATTGAAACAAGCTCTTGAGAGCTTTTAGAAACTGAGGACACAAAGGATAAGGTCAAAAATTACTATGCCATAAATCTATTTTTGGACAATGTACTGTTTTTATTTTAGCAGTTAGGTAATTTCCACTTGTGCAGAGACACGGTTTCTGACCTGAGAATATAAAATCAGCTACAGCTATGGAAATAGGAGAGATGGAATATGGAGCAGGAGAATGCATGTCTGTAAAGGGCTGCTGACACAACAGTGTCTGCTTCCACCATCGCTCAGTGTTTTCCCAAACAGAAAATCCTTCCAAGCCTCCTCCTGAGCAATGCCTCTGTCTCCTCAGCCTGAAGGGATGCTCTGCACTTCAGCAGAGGAAATGTCCTACTTCTATCATCTTAAGTAATTCCACTGTGATTTGGATGACATAACCTGCTGAAAAATAACACCTCCCAACTCTTGACTGCACAGTAAGGGCTTAATTTTGGCAACACGCCTGTGATTCTGAAGAGCCTGGAAAAAAAAAGCTCCAGGCAGCCCAAGCCTCCCTGGAACACAGATTGGAGAGCGGCTGCTGAAGGCAAGCAGGGCACAGATACCCTTCTTAATTAGGAAATCCAGCCTGCATCCACCTCTTGCAGTGGCACAATGGAAAAATACTAATAGATCATATCTCTGATGGAGTCAGATTCTGTTGTGGACACACACACCCCACAGATGAATGAAAATTAATATTTTAACCTGCAAGACAGGATTTTGCACAATAGTTCAAAACACAGGGCCACACACAAACAGCAGGATCAGACAAATATAAACCAAATCCTTCACTCCTTGCAAGTTATCCATTCTGACAAAGTCATGTAGGATTTTTCCTTTGCTTTACTTTCACATGTTAAAAACTTCCTTATGTAACTAATATTGTTTCCTATCAGGTTAGTAAAATTTAGTATCTTTGCGCCTTTGAGTGCAACTTAAATTATTGTAACAAGGGGTGGCTCTTATAAATCTCTTTTACTTTTTTATTCCTTTTCTATGTTCAGTGACTCCTTCATTTAAAAGTGATAGCAAAGAGGAAAAACAAAAATTATGGTGCACATTGATCCCCACTTTAAAGTGCATTCACAGGCAACAAAATTCCAAAACAGGTTGTTCTGTCCAAAAAGAACCATTAAGATTCAATAACTAGAAACTGAATGCTAGAAATAGTCAGAAGTTCTAAACAAGGTGGGCACCTTCTCCAGAGTCAGGGTTCACATTTCACCTTAGTTTTTAATTAAGAATATCTATCTTCCTTTTTAAGAAAATTTACCCCAGAAAAAGATATAAACCAAAGGTGTGGATTATTCTTACATCTACCAAGTAGTTCTGCAAGGCAGCACAGTACCCCTAGAAGAAACTTAATTTTCTGGTCAGCATAATTACATAGAACAATGTAATCACTGATAAAAACACCAAGAACACTGAATATGTAGAGAACAGCTGAGATAAAGTGATTTTAACACATTGTAAATAGTTACAAAGTCCTTTTATTTTTAATAGTTCAAAATGAGAGAATGCAGTTTAGAATTGAAGGGGTCCTCAATACTGAGCAGTATTATCACTGTAAATTATACATATGTGCACAATAATGAAGGTTGAATTTAGTCCAAATCTCTTCTTCCTTCACATCCTGGCCATATCATTCATTGCTGTTCCCCCAGTTCCTCCTGTGTCTGATTTTGCATGGGATTTAGGAACAAATGTGAAGGTGCACTTTCAAGCAATGAGGATTTTAGAGTGGGTTGGGCTAAATGCTTCGAAATTCAACAACTCATCTCTCAGTAGCCACAAGACTTGCAGTTTCCAAAGCAGTGAAGGACATGCCTTCCATCCCCTGCCAAACTCACATAATCAGGCAGCACATTCCACACAGAGAGTAACAAAACCATGCTATTTCACACATTAATTTGTTTTTTTAAAAAATTGTCACAAAACATCCTGTGTAATTAAAAGCACTGTCATAATTCTGACTTTTTTTTAATCTTAACTGCACTAGCCATATCTTTGTGTAATCAATTATGATGTCTTGTGCTGGATCTTTGTGTCATTCAGTGGACAGCACAGTTTTGACTAAAAAGCATCTGGTTTTATTCCCCAACCCCATCCTCCAAGCCTTACTTGAATGAATGTTAGATCTTTTGTACCCTAAGCTTAGTTTCTCAGATGGCTTTCGTGTCTGTCTGGATTTTAGCAACCTAGTTCCAATTAGTTACAATGAAATGCAAATGTTACTGATGCCTGAAATGGCTCCCTACCATGGGACAGGCAGTGCTCCCAGAGCCTTACAGAGCACACAGAACCTGGGGGAACATGAACTGCATGGAGCTCTGTGCCCTGGATGTGGAAAAAACCCAAATCAGCCCAGCTGCTCCCTGGGCTGCATGAGCAAGAGCTCCCAGGCAGAGGGTGGGAAAAGTGTTGGTGTATTTTGTGAACAGCACAGGACAGACCTTCCAGGAGCTTTTTTATTATTTCATTCAGGCATCAGCCTCACTTACACCAGAGATGGCACACAGCTCACACCTGCACCAACAGCCCAGAACCTCTTTGTTACAGAACATTCTTAAAAGTTTTTTAGCCAGTAGCTTGCTTCTAAAGCTTACAGACAACTGCTTCAACTCATCAGTGGAAAACACACTATCTTGCTCAGCATATTTTCTGCATCTTCAAGACTTCTCTGAGCCAAACCTACAAACAATAACCCTTGTTTTAATGTTCTTGCTGTCTAGATAATTGTATCTTCTTCTACCTTGAGGCTTTTGCAGCTGCTTTATTTCCAAAACCTGTTTTTCTCACTGCCTCTGAAAGCCTTCTCACCTTTTGCATTTCCCAGAACAAGCAGGTGTTTCCCTGTGAGCAGCTCCCACTGCTGCAGCACTGTGCCCACGTTTGGGCTCCCAGTACGAGGCAGGCACTGAAAATCTGCAGAGATTCTGAGAGCCAGGCTCCAGGATGGCCAGGGCTGAACACACCAGGCAAGGGGAGAGAGCCAGGGAAAAGGGTTTGGGGAAAACCTGGTGCCCTCTAGAATTAACTGGAAGCTGTAGAGATGATGGGAACAAAAGTCTTTCCAGAAGTGGAGGGATGATAGGCAACAGGCAGAACGTGCAGCACTGAAAATTTAGACCTGTTAATATGAAAAAGGATTTTACCAGGAGAGTGACCAAATGCTGGCCCAGGTGCAGAGAGGCTGTGGAATCCCCGCCGCTTGAAATTGCTGGTTTGAGCAGAAGGTTGCATGAAATAACCTGTGGGAGAGCCCTTTAATCTGCATGACTCATTTATATAAATATCTTTACTACCTGGTGCCAGAAGGTGACTGGATACTATCACAATTGTTTTGTTTCAGGATATTTTATGATTTTTTTTCAAAAAGTGCTCCATACCAGTAATTTTAACTTCTATTTTCAGCAAGATGTAAAAATGAACTGAAAAAAATAACATGTAAGAGTCCTGTAGAGTTTATTTCACTGCTGTTACAGTTCTGCTACTAAAGCGGATTGGTTACACAAGTCTGGGAGCAACAATCATGGAAGTTCCTTCAGAAATTATTTCTGCATTTTTCCACTTGTCATTTCCTGCATTCACCAACCCAATCACCATAATTCCCTGCAAAAACAAGGATCCATAGAGGGCACAGCTTTGAAAGATGTGCTGGCAATTGCACACACACTGCTGATGGAGGGTGCCAGTTGCTTTGAAGCTCAGTTACCCCTGGCTAAAGAAACTCATCTCTCTTTTGCAATTGTATTAATCCATTGAGACGATTATTTCGAAATCCAATTAAAACCTCAGATATTAGGACACTTAAGTTTGTTAACAAAGGCATCACCTGAAGTGAAAATTAAAGCACAGCTTCCAGCTCATCTCGGTATTTCAATCAGCAGGAAACAAAAGCAAAATCCCTCAAAACTCTGGCATTAGAGCAAGGTAAGATGAAAACTAATTCAACCCATCCAATTATTTGCAAGCAGGAAGTCATTGTGTTGAAATCTGACTACAGAAGTGTGAATTCAAAAGCTGAAGAAAAGTCAATTAAAAATTAAAATCCTAATCATGTAGAACTTCATTTACATATGTGCCATTATTAATTTTTTTCTCTTTCCTCTCACTTAAGGTGCAAAAGCACACGATTTGTACTTAAATTAGCTTCCAACTTGTTCATGGTATTGTTAATTTTTTTGTTTTCCTTCCACTACAAAGTTTTATGTTTGTGGAAACAAAATTCCACAAATCTCACTTCTCCTGAAGGAAAGTGCAGGAGAATGTTACCCTCTCCAAGGAGAGCACACCTAGGATGTAATTTGTAAACAAAGCAAATCGTGTAACACACATTGACAAAGAAAATCTTCTAATGTGACAAAACATCAAAAGGCATTGGAGTTTAAGCATTTTAAACCTCTAATCCCCACACAGATTTATGCATTGTTTCACACTGTTTTAAAAAATCCCATCTGAAGGGTGTGGAAGTGCTAAAATGAAATAGTAAGAAATTTTGCTGTATGTTCATTCATATAGAAAAAAATTGTTTTGAAATAAATTCAAGAATTAAATTATTTAACCCCCCCATCAGTGCTAGAAAAAGCATATAAAGAAACCTAATGAAATTTCATTAATTATTTCACTTTGATGAGCCTGTAACTGAAATACAGAAGAAGCATCCTGATGGATGACTGGAGTTCTTTTTACCATTTACTTTATTTAACCAATGTAACTCATTATTTAAATCAGTTGCATTAATTAAATAAATTACATTTAGATTATTAAAAATCAGAAATTTGCTATGCAAGAATAAGGTGTTTCTGACTTGTCTTCTGGAAAAACAGCAAACAAATACATCTAATTTTTCAACTTTTGAAGAATTATCAAGCTACCAACCTTTGCACTGAGGAAAGATGAAAACAATTTCATGTGTATTTGAACATTTTTAACTGTCATTCTTTTCTAGGGTGCCATATAGAATATTCCAAACTAAAATGATATTTAAAAAATTTAAATGTATAAAAAATAAATTATGCATGCTTTCAAGTTGCTATAGCCCAATTTCTCAAATTCTGACCTACAAAACCTCTGTATGTTTTAGAACTACTTGCAGACCAAACAAGCCATTCTAATAAACACATAATTATTTAAATTATCTAGATTTAAATCACTTCTCCCTGCCATCCGCTTCTAAAGGGTCAAAAGGATGAAGCAGCAATAAAAAGAGGCAAAACTTAATTTTTTTAAGTCATCAGAAAGATATCCCCCAGTATAATGGTAGTAGGAGCTCCAGTTACTGGATCTGTCTACTCCTGCAAAACAGAACTTCTCTGGAAGTGTCTTATTTATGTTGCAAAATCTTGGCCCAGGACAAAAGTGTTCTTTGAGTTAACTCTAATTGCTCCAATTAAAATGGGTAAATCCTCCTCTGAGCGTGGAGCAGAGAAGGGTAAGAATTTTAACACACCCATGGAAAAATAATTTGTTTGCAAAACTTGTCAGAGTTCATTAGAATCTGGTCAGAGGAGGAAACAACCTCTGAGCACAGCTCTGAGGGCACATCAGAGCTCACATCCATCCCTTCCCACTGAGCCCTGCCTGCTGCTCCCCAGCCAGCACAGGATCAGGTTTTGGTAAGCTAAGGCTAAACACACCTCTAGGAGGTGTATTCTAGGATGCCTTAGGTTTGAACTTTTCTCTGTTCCCAGCCCTGCAGTGCCCAGAGTAACTCTGCAGTTCCCTGGAGCTCGTTCAGTGCTGTTCTCTCATGCTCACACTGACATAACAAAGCCTCTCCAGCTCGCTCTCCAAGGACACCCAGACCCTCCTGGGCCCAACAACTGCAAACCTTCATCTTGGGGAGAGAAAGGGGGGCAAGCTTGGGCAAATTCCATCCTTGCCTGGCTTCTGCTTGGGCAATTGATGCTGATATCAAAGTGGGAAGAACTCGGGAGCTGTCATTGTCCATTTTGGGATGCACTGAGGCAGGAGCCTCTGGAGCCCAGAGTGTGACCTCTGAAGGCCTTTCCAATCAATCCCTCCTTTATTCCTTTATTCCTGCCTGGGCTCTGTTTCTAGGGAGCCATTTGAGGCTAGTGTGGCTGCTCACTGCTCACTGCTCTGGCAGACCTCAGGCCCCCAGGAGGCACAAGGGTGAGTGAGAGAAACCCAGTGCCAGCTCCTGCCTCAGTGGGCACTGCTGGGCTGCAAAGAGCCACCAGGAGGGTCAGTCCCTGCCCTGAGGCCACCCCAGAGGACTCTGAGGCACTTCACAAACTGCACTGTGTGCAGCTGCCATTGCAACAAACACCGAAAAAGGAAAGAAATAATAGCTTTTTCTGCCATAGCCTCTTTCCTTAAGCTCATCAGTGAGTGTCCTCATGAACCACCCAATTTCAGTGCCTGTTTTACATACAAAACCTACCTTTATTTGTTAAGCACTCCATCCCTAACTCCTTCATTCAGTTTTGTACTCAGCTGGAATAAAAATTCCTCTTGTTTGAATGGGACTAATTACAAAAAAAAAAAAATATTAAAGTCAAATCTGTAATTTACTACCCAACAGTTTTTGGACACAAAGTATAAAGCTCCTGTTGGTACTTCCCTTGTTCCACACCACTGTAACATGCAAGTCTTGACCCTAGAACTGCCTTGTGAAGACACAAACCTTCAGGATAAACAACCTTCTGTGTCCAAATAAATGCTTGTGGTCAGCCACCTCTACTTGGAGTCCCTGTTGGACTGTCCTTCCAAATCTCAGTCTGCCCACAGCACTCCAAATGTTTCTAACACCAGGAATGGATGCAGTCACATCATATCCTGCCATAGGTTGCACTGATATTTGGGCTATTGATCTGTGTAGCTGAGAAAAATCTATTTCTAATCAGTGCATCTTTGGGGAGTGAGGAGCAGGGAGGCTGTCAAAAAGAACACAGCAAGCTTTGTTATCTTTAGATATCTTTGTTATCTTCAGAGCTATGTGCCACCACTGATAATTCTGCAACAGGCAAGAGTGGAACAAAGAATTACCACAGTTAACACAACTTGGGAGCTATTCTGGAAGCTCTAGTCCAGCTGCTGGAATTCATCAAGTATTTCTTGCTGGCATGAAAATAATCTTGGTTTTGAAAGTTAAGTCTAGAATACCAACAATAATAATTGTCACCAAGACTGAAGAAGGGGTATTCAAAATAGCAGCCATCTTTTTATAAGCTATGAAGCTTAAGCTTGTTTTCCAGGGTAGAGGAATGTGAGGCAGCCACTCTGTTATCTGCTGAAGTCAGGACATCCTGATTCTCAGTGAGACATTTCAGTTTTCATTACTTTGTGTCAATGAGAGACTGTCCTCCGGATCAGTTCTGAATACATCCTATGCTGGATATAGTTCTCTTCCCATGGACTTTTATGAATAATCTCTTGAGATCCTCAGGAGTCAGGGCAATTGGGAAAAGCCCAAGAGAGTCAAATTGCCTATGGAGATACCTCTCAGTAGCTGCAGGAGAATCCATTTCATAATCTGGATTTGGGACACTGAGACAGTGCCCTGGGATTTGATCAAAAATATTTATATGAGGAACAATTAAGCAGCACTGGGTTTTTCAGCCTAGAAAAATCATCTTGGAATGGATGTAACAGCTTAAAACTGTGAGTGGCAGACAGTTATCATCTTAGCAGAACCACAACTGCGACCTCTGGCACAATTTATTTTCCTTAGGAAATTAGTGCAATTTTAATACAAAAACAGCAATAGCAAAAGCTGAAGAAATCAACTGATTCACATTTAATTTTCAAGGTCATACTGCTGGCCACTGTAACTGCACTGTCTGCCTGAAAAACTGACTGATGGCCTCGAGTCTCAACATCACACTTCTAATTACACGTAGGTTTCTAAGGTGAAACTGAGGGATACTTTTTGCTTCAAGATGCAGATCTTTAGTATTATTTCCAGCAAATATTTTATAAAAAAACTAACACCCTTGCAGAGTCAGAAACTGTACTAGTGGATTCTGACATCTCAGAACTTCTTTTTGCTAAGATGGTCAAGACTGCTATTAAAGTTTTCTAATGTGTTAGGACATGAAATATAAACGCTGACCTGCCAAGCTCTTGCAAATCCCTTTGAGATACTAAAGCTTCCTTTCACAGCAGTATTTAGAGTTTAGCATGCCTTTCCAGATACTGGGAATGCTAGATATAGAAAGCAGAAGAAAGAAAGAAAGCAGATTCATGTCTTCAAGGCAGCTCAAAAATTCCATCACAAGTATCTGCGATAGCAAAGTGCTAAAATAACCTAAAACTATGGAAATAGAGATGAACAGAACAGAAGGTTAGCTAAGGAGGGTGCTGCAGACACAGCCCACAGGTGACACACCTAAGAGAGCTAACTTCCAAGTGTGAAACATGGATAGCAGCTGTGAGCCAGGTCCTGCAGAGCTCCTGGCTGCTCAGGCACTCAGCTGCACCTTCCTTGGATCTTCTCCAGCCTGCCAGAACTCCAGGCACGAGATGTGAGTTTGATGCAGGTAGGTCTGAGGTCACTCAGCTCAGCCTTGCTCAGAGCTCAAGGACAACACACAGGTAACAAACAAAACCATTCCTGTGGTCACCTGGTTCTGGAAGGAGAGAATATGGCTGGATCCCACATCCCATCCGTGGTTTGAGCTACAAATTACTTTATACCCAGATTACACTTCTCAGTGAATCAGAGCTGGGGAGGCAGCAAGGAGCAACCCTTCCATTTGATAAATAGCATTTGCACTTTCAAATCAGCAGTTCACCTCCTTTAGTCTTTTACCATAGGATTTAAATGACTGACGATTTCCAAATATGCATGAATGAAACAAGAATTCTTATCTCTCAACATCTACTCACCAGCAGGAGGAACAAATGCAACTGCATTCCTAAAAAATTGCACAGCTCCTGCCAGCTTTTCATTTACGTTGCTGGACTTAGAGCAGAAACAAATGGAAGCCATTTGAGGCTCTTCCTGAAATAGTTACAATTGGAACAGAATTATCATTGGTTGCTAAATAAAGGAAAAACTGTAGTGCAGAAACTCTGGAATCATATTATCTTCACTCCAGACACTCAAGAGATTACTGCTCTAAAAAAATCAATCTGGCCTAAATCTGGCTCAGAAATGCAATGGGGCTCCAGCTTTCTTATATAAATGCTTGCAGGAGCACGAGCACAATGGGTCAGGCCCTGGAAAACATATGAATAAGAGGTATTAGAAGTATTTATGTGCTGCATACAGCCATCTCAAAAAACTTTTCCAGGCCTTGCTTTCCTGACTTCTTAGAGAGGGACCCTAAACCCTGTGTACATGTGGAGGTTTCCAGGACTGAGCCATGAACAGACACCAATGTGCAGAGCAAGCATATGGAGTTTGTTTCATACCCATGGTGCACATACACAGAGAGTCAATCCACGCCCTCAGCGACAGATGTAAAATCATCTTTACACAGAATCTTATCCCTGGTGAATCCATGGATACACATATTTATCTGTGCCTCTACACAATCCCTGCTGAATTACTGGCCTTTCAGAGGTTAATAGCAGAATACTTTAGGAGGCTGGTTGACAAGAGGAAAATGCATTTAATAATATCAAAAAATATTATGACACGAGCTACACAATAACTCAGTTTCTTTCATTTATTTTCCCTTGTTTTACTAAAATATTTGTATTCTACATAGCCTGTATTTTATTTTAATTAGTTTAGGATGATTAATAGTGAAGAATGCCTGCCATTGTACTCTTTTAAGGTACAAGACAGACATAACCATGGTGTTCTGTTTTCAGAAGGATGGTGAGAATGAGTTACTATGTGTGCAGCAGTGTCCCTTTAAGAAATCTTTTTTTTGGCTGTGCATCCAGGGCAGCTAATAGTTTTATCAAATACCCTTCACAGCAAGATGACTGTTTCCATGGAAACTGTAGAGCAATCATCCATTACTCTTGCAAAGATTTCTCTCTCTGCTCTCACCTAAACACAGGTAGCTACTTTAACTACAGTAGAACAGAAGAATTCATTTTACAGGCTTTGGGACAATTCACCTCCACAGCTTCCTATGGAGACCACAGGAAAAGTGAGCCCACAGCACAAAACTCAAGACACATGCAAGGAGGCCATAAAGATAAATTAAAATAGGCACAAATTCTGCCAAGTCTAATGCAAAATACGGCTTAAGGAGAGGATGGAAGATGCTTTCCTTACAACTGTGAAATAGGAGACAGAGAAGAGTTTAAGATTGGAGAGGAATGCTGAGTTTGGTCACTCACCTCTCTCAGCATGTTGTTTTCCTTTTCCTTCTGTTCCAGCAGGCTTTCCAAGTGGTGCACGTGCATCTCTGCCTCGGCCAGGCGTCGTGTCCGCTCGTGGTCCTCCTCGGTGGCTTTTGCTGACAGCCCTTTGCTCTGCAGCATCTCCAGCAGCTTTTTGATGGACTCATCCCGTGCGTTCAGGGTCTGTTTCTGTGTCTCAATGCGCAGTTCCATCTCTTCCAAGGTTTTCCGCAGCAGGAAGAGCTCCTTGGCCTGGCGCTCGTGCTCTGCGTGCAGCCGCTGGAAGTTCTCCTCTGTCAGCTCTGCCACCAAGGGCTCGCTGGTTCTGCTGCTGCTGTCCTGCTGGAACAACTGGTTCAGGTCCCTCTGGATCCGCAGCTCATCCTGGAGAGCCTGGATAGTCATCTGCATGTGCTGAAACAAAGAAATAAAATCAGAGGACTCCCTCCACTGGAAAAATAAAGAAAACAGTATGAGCCACATCAGACCTCCTCAACCACCAACCAAGAGGAAACCACAATACCAACAGACCAACACTGGGTTTTTTAAAGCAGAATTGAGGTGGAACTGGGTTATACTACACAAAGTTCAAACTCTTCCTTCTGTGCCTGGCAGAGGTTGCTTAACATTTAGAAGACTCTTGCTTGAGTGACTCTTCCACTTGCATCTGTTGAGGCTGACAGCTGGTCT
>VZRF01001602.1:7626-100841 GCA_013396875.1 Vireo altiloquus
ATGTATATATATATGTGAAAATTTGGTAACAGTCAAGTTGATTTGGCTGTATGTAATTCTCATTTCTGGGATGAGAATTACACACACTGGAAGGATGTGAATACGTGGGTAATGGTGAGAGAGTGAACACCCACAGCCAGGCCCTCGACAGCTACAAAAACTAGTACCAGGTCCTATTCCTGGACACTTTTACTGAAAGAAAGTTCATTGTAAGCAACAATGAAAAAAAAAAAAAAAAAAGCCCTTTAAAAAAAAAAAAAGAAATCTCAGCAGAGACTTTAAGAAACAGCATGGGAGTATCATTTCCCCGTTTCTTTAGCAGAAGCTCACCAGTCACTTTTCAGGTATAATACCACTGATTGCATCCAGGCAAGGAGCAACACGGGGCGAGACACTGCTCTCCTGCTCCGAATTCTCTATGAGGCTGGAGGGATGCCAGGAGTGCCCTGAATGCGGCCAGCAATCAGCTCCTGGGCACCTGCTGCTCCTGAATGCCAGCCCTGAGCACCTTCCCCAGCAGGCTCCCAGCATGGCTGCCACAGCCCTGCCCTCCGAGAGCTGGCATTCCCTACAAATAACTGCTGGGAATGGCACGGGAATACAGAGGGGCTGCACCCACCCTGCGCTGGCCACAGGCTGGAGGGTTTTCCTATTCCTTCCTTCCCCTCTGGTGGTTCTCCCCCGATGGAGAGCATACACTTCTTTTTAAAATTTAGAAAATTTAGTATAGAAAAGTAATCTGGAGCCTGATGTTATGCTAATTCACTTAGACACTTCTGATAATTTTGTCTTATGTGTATTTATTAAGGTGGTTTTTTTTCCTTCTAACGCCATTAGATTTGTTTTGAACTCAAAGGTCAGTTCCTACACCAGTATAAATCAATGTAACTACATTGATTTCAAGGATTGCAGCATCTTTCATTAATTCCTATTGCCCGAGATGGTGTAGCTGTCTCTGAGGAAGAAGATATATATATTTGTATACATGCATTTTGATTTAAATTACAAAGAAAAAGGAAACTTCTGTGAAGAATGTAATTCTGTGTCATGTCATTAACCATGCAATTAAGGTCTAGTAGTGTTAAGTGATTGATACAGCAGAATCTCAGCCAGCCACCTCCAAAGAGTTTTCATAGTCCTTCCCCTCTGCAGTTCCCATTCTATCTTTATAAAAAAGAACCCTGATCCTTGCACAGGAGACCCTACCATCTTTTTTTTTTCTAAGAAAAATGTGGTTTCTTTATTTGGTTGTGCTCCATTAGCAGCCTAAAGGACATATTCCCCAGTAAAATAACCCAAGTGTTGGTCTTACTCATTTAAATTCAATCATTCTAAAATGAATTCCAATTGCTCATTTAATTATATTTCCCTACTTTTATTGGTCTGCTTTAGAGAGGAGTAGTTTCCTGCATTCTTTGGGCTATAAATTAAATATATAAGGAGAGAGAGGAAGAGAATTAAAATTAAGCAAAATGTTTCAGTGTTAAAATGAGAACTTATGTCTTTAAAAATCACTTCTGCAGTAAAGGTGTATCTGTGGTTACACAGACATCTTTTCCCACTTTTCAGGGAGTTCCCAGTCTGTGCAGTTCTGTAGCTTCTCTTCCGTGCATGCAAAAAGCAGCTTCACATGAAACTGATAACTCTGTCCAGGGAGAGAGCAGCATTGCCTATAGCCAAAATATGTTTTATTAAAAACAGAATCTTCCTTGTCAGGTCACATTGCTCCCGCTGAACTTGAGGGACGCCAAACAATGGTGCCAGGTTTGCCACACGCTGATAGTGACATCCACGCCTGGTGCACAGATAAAGCAGCCAGAGCACCCAGCTGACACCTTCCTCTGCAAACCAACATTTCCCTCGGGTTTGTGTGATAAGAGCCATCGGGGCTGGTGGTAAATCACTTAAGAGAATGAGGTGCTGCACTTGATAAGAAAACCCTTCACGGGTCTGTGGGCTGGTGTGTGGTGGAGAAGAGGAAGTTCGGAACCTTAGGAAATCTTTTAGATACTTTTAAAATTGTTAAATGTAGCATATATGCACTTCCTCTTTCCATACCAATCTGCCGGTGCAGGTCCCGGCTGAGGCTGGGACATCTCCCAGCACATCTCTGCCTGAGCCTCCAGACATCTGGGTGAGGCAGACGGGCAGCAGACACAGACCAAAGGAGTTTCTGAGCCTCATATTTGAATGGAGGAAGTAATGTAATGAAAAGGAAGCCATGATCTGGCCCTGAATTAATTAGCTCAAAACACATGGCATTAAAAAATGTATTCCAGTGAGTAGATGGCTTTGCAGCCACAGCCCGGGACAAGTCTGGTCTGTGGTTCCTCTGTTTCCATTTTCAGTCCCCACAGCCCCTCTGCATCTTTGCATCACCCCAGTCCTGTGTCACCCACACCCTGCTGTGCCCCAGAGTGGCTCTGCCATGACTGGAACAGAAACTACACAGCCTGAGGCTGACAAATCATTGAATTAACTTTCTCCCTGCCTCGTGCAGTTCTCTACCTGCTGCAAACAGCAGCGGAATCATGAGATCTAATAAAAGACCAAGAAAAGGGACCTCAGGCCTCCACAGAGCCTTGGACTCTCTAGTTCAGAATATATTTTTCTTATTCATTTTTTTTGCCCGTGTCTGGGTTTACATATAATTGATTTCACATCAGTTGGCACAGAGACAGTCCTATGTAAAAAGGCTTTCTGAATTCAAAGAATTAACTTTGCATACAAAAAAATTATTTTTTTTATTCTGGTTTGCTCTGTTCAGGTCCACATTTTCAGCCCCTGGAGTTGAAACAGGTGAGTGACTCTGTCATCACAACACATTGATTTGGAGAACTGGGCCCACCAGAAAGTTTTCTGCCTCCAGTGCTTTCCCTAAGAAAGCTGGACTGTCTCTCTGGGAGATCTGGGGAGAAAAAAAAACTACTGGATTAAAGTTACACAAAGAATAGTCAGCACCAAGAGCCTAAGTTGCTTTTCATTTTTCCTTTAGTGCCTTTAACCTGAGGGCAATTAGAACCATAATGTGGACATTAACTATCACAACAGACATAAAGATCTCAGATTAGATGGATTTTACAGCAGGTTTCACACCAGTTCCTAAGAAAGGGCAGGCAGAGCAACCCTCCAGTGGTTCTGTCCCTGTGATCTAAACCTCATTTCCCAGATCCCTGTGCTGGATGTTTAGCCCAACGTTTTTGGAAGTCTTCTGGCAACTTTTAAATCTTTACAGGTGCTATTATTGAGGTGTCAGTTGTCATGGAGAACGGGATAATATTTCACGACATCAAAATACCCCGTAATCATTTCAGAAGGTTGGTGATATTGCTGCTAGGCACAGTCGAACTCTTCCTCACATCACTGCAGACTGAGGCTTTCCCTCTGCTCCACGCAGCCCAGATATAATCCCTTCTGATTAGAGCCCCTTCTCTTTGATGCTCTCCTTTGTCATCCACACACTGGGAAAATTGCTCTCTGTTGAATTACACGCTCCGTGCCGTTTGCATAGTTGTCTTTTTTAACCTGGAAGCAAAGCTGTCTGTGCCTGAGCAGCGATAGGATTCTGACTTCTAGTAAATCTTTGATTAATGAAGCTCAGGTAAACAGATTAGTCATTAACCTTTGCTTCTCATGATCAGATTACTTATTGATGTAGAGTGGTTGTGCTGCTCCCATGCTGCCAGGGATGGGAATCTTGCCTTCCTTCAGACTTCAAGAATCTTCCCACCATCTGAAAAGACCCCCTTTTAGGATGGGAATATTAGGGAGCTGCTGCCTCTGCAGGGAGTCATCTGTTTTGTATGGGATCTCACTGCAACGAGGGCACTTAAATGCAAATATTAATTGGTGCTGCCCACTAAAAGAGTGTGTTTTTCATGTCTCTTCTTCTATACTTCAGCTAGACAGCTGTCAGCGAGGGGAACTCAGCTGAGGCACAGCAGAAATACACACAAAGTGAGACAAGTTTTTAAAAAATGGCACACTCTGAATCCATGGCCGTGCAGGACAATTGCTTAAACCCTTGAGGGAGGCCAAATTCTTGGTCAGGAAATCACTGTATAATGTCCATGCCTGTAGACAAATAGAAGGTTGCTTTAAATTCATTCAAAGCTGACATAATTCTGGGCTCTTTATCTGCTGTACAGGTCTCCAGGATGGGCAAAAGCAACATATGAGCTGAGGGCAACAAGAGAACAAGAGATATGAAATCCTTTATCCCTGCCAGCTCCATCAGGTCTTTTTACATGTAGTCATGCTACCAATGGCCTGTAAGAAAGACATGAATGATATTCCATCATCAGTTCAGGAGTGTTTCAGATTCAGACATCGGACAGAAAGCTGGGCACTCCTTTGTGACCATCACTGCAGTGATGCCCACTTGGAAAGGGTTTGCACCCTCCCTGGCTTCCAGACCACCCCTAACAGTCTCCACGGGTGCAGAGATTCATCTACCAGAGGAATGCAGCTAGATCTAAACAGGGGACTTCTTCTCATGACCTGCGAATTTAAATGTAGGAAGGTTAAGTAGGACTAACGAGCAGAAGTGACCTGTGCCTACCTGCAGCCTGCAAAAGCAGAGAGGGAATTCCAATTGCACACCAATCTAATTCGTTGATCTCTAATACACTGGATTATATTTAAACCTGCAGACATTTACACTGCAGTCCTGAGCGCAGAGAAGTTTACACTGCAGTCCTGAGTGCAGAATCAGAATAGATAGATAAATCTTCATGTTTTCTAGCTGATCAACTGACTGAGCTTCATGTTTGCACTTCCAGCTTTGCATCTTGTAAACCCCAGCCTTCACTCCCATTTCCAGTCCTGGGCTCCCCTGTGCACACAGCTATTAGCAGATGGAAATCTAGCAACCTGATCTGTGGGCCCAGTTGGGTAATCAAACATTTAATTACTAACAATTATCCATTAATGCTTATAAATTAGGTTGCCAAACTACTTCTACAGACTACAAATATTTGCATCTAGACTTGTCTGCAAAAATGTAAGATACCTGTGAAAGGCTACACAATGTCCAATGCTGGCATTTTCATTCAGACTCTTCAGACTGACACAGAAAATGCAAATATTTGCTGCATCAGAAAGGTATGAAAAGTTAGGAAATTAGAAACTGAAATTGAGGGAATCATGAAAATCAGGTCCTAAGTCAAATTCCAGGCTTGCTTGACTTCCCTCACATTAAGGTTCTTCTTCCGTTTCACCCTTCTCTCTTGCTTCTTCCTCTGCAGTTGATTAAACATTTGCCTCCACCCTAGGAATATATATTGGTCCAGAGGGCTTATTTTACTCTGAATTACTTTCTGATAGTAATAATGATTTTTTTTATCATCTCGTCATGCATCTAGGAATGTTGTTTAATAAAATTAAGTCTAACACCAGGATTTCAGGTAGCACTTCAGAGACGACCATGTGCTTTTGACTACCACTCCTAACTAGGAGAGACTGTAACCCTCTCCAGTAAGAACACACTGCATTGCTATGCAGAAAATGTAAACCAATTCTATAAAAGGATCCCAGTTCCCATCCTGTTAAGTAAGTTTTGGTTTTTATAATTGCCTGCTTTCTACTGTCTGTTTTATTAAAGCGATGTGGTTATGATCTTGTCCACGTGACCTCTCCCTTTGCTCGCAAGGGAAACGTTGGAGTGGTATTGCAAGCGTTGGGACTTCAAGGCTACATTTAAATTAGTAAATTCAAACGTGTCTGGAAGCATTCCCAGGACTAGAACAAAACTGTTTATACAGTCAACTGCTAAGCTATTCTCTGGCATGAATGTGGCCCGTTCCAGCTCCTTCTTTCCCTGAATGGATTGTGATCACAGCATGGCCAAGGAGCAGGGCACATGAAACTCCCACTTTTTGAGAGGATAAATGAGTTTATTTGTATATATGCTGTCCACCTGCTGGCCTTGGTGCTTATTCCTGTGTGCATTTTATTTACCTGATGAGGTAGAACCAAAGCACCTTGAACTTAGTACCCAGGCAAACAATTTTCTTTGGAGAATCACTCTGATCTGAGGCGAATGCTGCGCATGGCAGGACCAAAATTAGCCACTATCACACACAGTAAAAGTTGATGCATGTGCAAAATTAGGCATCCCAGTCACAATCTGGATAAGTATCAGTTGGATCTGAATGGTGCAAAAGCTGAGCATAATAAAGACAGGGTCCTCAGCTGCAAACTAATGTCTCTTGTTGCAGTATCAGGCTCAAATGCTTTGCCAAAGAAACAGTGCCAGAGGAATTGCAGAAAGAAGAGGGTGTGACGGTTTAATGGGATTTTAGTAAAATATGATATATTTTTTTAATTTGCCTGAGTGTTTTATTCTTTTTAAGTAACTCTGAAGGGATCATCTAATTCTATAGATAAGCCATATATAGTCACCAGCCCAACATAAATTAATTGAAATGGCTGCTGAACACAACACTTGCTTTTACTGAGAATGCAAGAAGTTCTTCAAGGACTACATACTTTCTATCTCTTTTTCTACCTCCCCTGGGGTCTCTCTCCCCTCTTTTTCATCTTTTTTTTTCTCTTCCTTGATGCCCAAGATGGTTCCATTAGTCTTGCAAATATTAATTCCCAATGCAAACAGAATGTGTCAGGTACAGGAGGACGTAAATGGAAAATTAATTGAGGAGCAACGTGTAGGCTTGTGCTGCACAATGTCCTCAGCATGAATACTCAAACAGAAACCTGCCACTGACTCGCTGCCCCTCAAAAGCCCTTCCACACATGGAAGGCAAGGCTGGGCTGCTGGCACAGGAGGTGCACATGAGTTTTTTGAGCCGATGATGGATTCCTCTTTCGGGGGGCTGTGGTTCCAGGCACGCTGGTGCACAGCAGGGCTACACAGCCAGGACAGAGCTGCTGCCCTTCCCTCGCTCAAGGCCTGACCCAAACACAGCCCCAGGAGAACCACGGGGCGAGGTTTTGTCATCCTCCTCTGTCCAAGGCAATCTGTCCCTCGGGAAAGGTCAAGCTGCTGTCGGTCACAAAGTTCCTGTTAACCCTCTCTGGTCAGGAGTGGTCAAAAACATCTCTGACCACTGTTCAGGGCTGTGAGCAGGAGTTTTCTGCCAATCTCTGAGAATGCAAAGTACATAAAGTGATCAATGAATTTTACTGCTTTGTCTGTTTCATAAATTGTCCTCAGATTATGACACTGTTCAAATCGCTTGCTGCAGATGCTTTGTGAAAAAAGAAATTTCTTCAACACCTCACAGCAATTATTTGTAATCTATGTTATTTTGACTAGACCCTGTTGATGATATAGTGATTTTTTTTTTTTTTGGTTCATTGATTAAAAGAGTTTTAGACTTCTGAATTATTATATTTGGAGGTGAGAATTCAGAATTTGATTTTAGCTAATAGGCTTTCAATCCAGAAGAGATAATAGTTCACTCATTCCATGTCCTTGAGCAGAACAAACCAGAGGTTTTAGGTGGTTGTTTCCCCCATACTTTGATGTATGAGTACATTTAACAAAGATTTATCTCCTAGAAAATTATTCAGTCTTTCTTTCAAGCCATATAGAATTCTCCTGCTTTCAATAAAAACCCCAGATGTTCCCATGACTTCCCCCTCATTAAAATAATCTGCTACAGTATTCCTGGGAAACTAATAGAAGTAGTTGAGAATACAAGCAGAATTCTAAACGAATTTTCACACACTTTTTAAATATTTTCCTAGCAAAAGTACCAAGCTTTAAGCTGTTGCTGCTCTCTTTAATCCAGACCCTTTGTACCTGGTTTAGTGACATCAGCAGCCTAGACCCTTTCTCTGGTCAATGGAGAAAAATAAGCTGTCCCAGGTGGGTTGCACTTTCCAAGGCTGGTCTCTCTATTGACTACAACAGAAAGCTGGAAAAACCAGCAGACCTTAAGTACCTCAACAAGTTATTTAAATTTAGGTGGGAAATACCTTGGCTCTGCTTGCTGATCTTTAGGGCTGGTTCTTGGAGTCAAGGAATGGGGCACAAATCTGGAAACACCCAAGGAAACATTTCACCCATCTCCAGCAATCCTTACTGGTCTTTTCTGGTACCACTGAGATTTATTTTAAAGAATCAATCAGGGTCAAAATTGTTTCCACTCTTACTGAAATTATAACTTTATTTCTCAGCCTTATCATCAGCATCCTGAGTCTTTTTTTGCTCACTAGGGGAAAAGCAATAGGTCAGATCTTTTACATGCGCAATATTAACTTTCTAAATCCTACTTTCTCTCAGGATTTACTCAACTAGATAATTTCTATTTATTTTGGACACATTCTGATATCATGTCTATAGAGATTTGGGGGAAAATACAGATGATACAAAGGATTTTGCTTTTTACTCTTAACCACCCCCTGGTCACCCCACCAACAGCCTTTCTGCCTCCTTTCACATTTCCATTTTCTCTCTTCCCCTGTTTCTCTGCACTCAGCATCCTGCAAGCAGTGCTGTACAGTCTTCCAGTAAATATCTCATTTAAAGAGTGAGGAAGCCTGAATTAAATAGGGCAGGGACTCTTGCTGGCCTGAGTTAATGGAGATGTCTTTTAGTGAGATGTCAGCTCTCGACAGTTCAGCTCTGCCAGTGTCGTGACAAACCTTCCTCCCACGTTTAACAGGGTATGAACAATGATACACTAGGAAGGTGTGTGATAGCCTTTGGATTGGGCCATGGCTCATTTTTAGATATTTTCTCATAATTCAGAATAATTCAGGGACACATCTTATAAGCTCATATAAGTGAATGAGAACAGCGAGAAAACCAAGTCCTGCAACCAGGAGCAGCTGTCAGTGGCTCAAAGGCAGACAGGAAACCTCACCATCTTGGCCCAGTCTTTATAAATGAATTTTGCTCTGTCCTGCAACCAGCAGAAAATATGGATGTGTCTACATGATAGCTATAGAAGACAACCTGACAAATCTGGAATGTGAAATTATTCTACTCGTATAACTGAAGCCCAAATTTGTGACAATATTAACCAGAAGCTGGAAATTTCATGATCATAGTGGTGGTGCTCTCCGATCTTCAGAGAAAAAGCATCTAATAGGGGATAATGTACTGGTAGTGATGCATTGCAGCTGGAATGTTTGGGATCTTAAAAATTAGCACTTGACACTTCCAAAATTGTGCCACCTTGTACTCTGGAGCCACCAGTAGGATAATGAACAATTTCTCCTAGGTGGTATCTGCCACCACTCGAAAGTTTCATAAATGTGAACATTTCAGAAGTGACAAAACTTCCATCCTTGCTGGGGGAAAAAAAAAAGAAAAAAAAGGTTAATTAACCCCAAGCTTTCTTTTCTGATTCTTTCCCAGAGCATCAGCACACACAGAAAGTTGTGCTACTAATGCTTTTTGTGGTGCAGAAAACCATCTTGTGTTTTCACATATGCTTCCAACACGAGAAGTTTCCTCATTTTGACAAAACGTGTTCTCTGTATTTTTAGAGCTGAGTTGAGACTCCACTGCTGGGGAGAGGGGACAGGGCAGTCACACAGCTGCTCCCAGCTACACGACAGAGCAAATGTCAGAAGTGCTAATGGGGAAGCGACAGTGCCCTTTGCTTCCCTGCCCCTGCCCTCCACTTCTCCCTTCCTCCCCGGGCCTGACCTCCTGCGCCGGGAAACCTGCCCCTGGTTTGCAGATGGTTCTTCTCTTATCCTGCCCAAAAACAAACAAACAAACAAGCAAGCAAACAAGCAGAGACTCATCTGTGAGGAGAAGATGCTGTTAATATATAACCACGAGGATCAGAAAAACCAGTGAGAGTGCAAACACGGCCAGGAACATGTTTGCAGTGTGTTCAGGATGGATTGCCCAACACTGGGGGAAGCAAAACACAAAAGTTACACTTCCGCCAGACAACATGAGTGGCTTGTCACCAAAAAAAACAGGTTTAAAGGCTACACTTGTCTTCCCTTATGCACCCCTCTCTCTTCTGCTTTCCTCCTGTCTAGTAAATAGGTTCTGATTAAATCTTCCTAATAGGAAAGTAACACCGCATCTATAAGTTTCTCAAAAAAAGTAAAGATATGTCAGATGAAAAATGAGGGTGGCTTTGCAGAGGACAAGAAAGAGCTTCCCAGGCCACACAGAGGTGATCACAGTTCCCAGCCTGCCATACCAGATGGGATGGCTCACACCTGGAAGTGCTGGCTCACACTGCACTGAGACTCGAGCAAGAATTGCCCAGTATCTTCTTCATCAGGGATCGCCAGAGAAGCAGGACTAACCCACATCAACATCCATCATTGAATTCCTGAAAAGAGTGGGTTAATGGTTCACAAAAATCAATAAAAGATTGCTGTGATGGGAGAGCAATCCTGGAATGACAGAGTGGTTTTTCCTGCCAGCAATACTCTCACATTTACTGAGAGAGCAGAAGCTGTGATGTCTAATTCTGGCTGAAAGTCTCTCAAAGTCTGGTGTTCTCCACCTCCCCTGCTAGTGACCAAGCAGTTTCTTCTCTGTGGAGGCTGGAGTGGATGGTGATGTTAAAACAAACAGTGGGGACTGTCCCTGTGCCCCAGGCACTCGCAACAGCGAGCACAGCAGGGTTCATGTGCCCTGGATGAATTTGCTCAGTGTTACCACCCAGCAGCAGCCCATGCAGCTGATTGCTGCAGAGTGTTCTGGGTGTTGAAACACACACTGCCTCTTAGGGCTTCCCCCTTGCATGATCTGTCTTTTCACTCCTCATCTTTTCATGCCTGTTTATTTATTTATCATTTATTTGTTTGTTTTTGTCTGTTTGTTTGTTTGTTTTTCAGTAATCTCACTGTGCAGTGGCCAGTACTCTTTAGATCTAATAAAAAGGCTGCAGACATGGTTTATGTCCTCACTTCCCACTTCAGACTACTTCAGGAGCCAATTTTTTAAGACTGTCAGAAGTGTCCCACAGGTGACCAAGGTTCACAGCCCCCTGAGGTGGTCACTCAGTCATTCAGGAGCTGCAGGAGCTTTCCCAGTTAGGGAAAAGAACATCATGGATAAGAAAGCAGGATTGAGACCTGATATTTCTTCTTGACGATTGACCATGCAACTTGGAACACATTGAAAAATCCTCTTGGTGCAGCTCCACAGGATCAGCCACGTCTCCAGCCCAGCCCTTGGCTCCAGTGCACACACTGGAGCTTCACTGGGGACAACAATAGTGGAAACTGCACCACGTCCTATTGACAGCACATATGCAAATACACATTTTTGGCTGTATTGTTCTGTTGGGCTGCTTTTGCCATAGATCTAATCTCTTCACCTTTGGCATTTAAAATGTGTTTTAATTAACCCACTAGCAAAACATTAGACTGGGATGGTCTGATCATTTTTAACTTTATTTTCCTGAATGAAAACAATGCTGGCCAAATTTACTGTACACTGTCACCTTAATTACCTGTCTTAGACAATCCCTTTCACACTCACTTGCAGTTTATCACAGTATAACACAAAAACTCTTCCTCTAAAAAAAACTTTAAATGCTTCTGAGATTCAAGCTGTAGATTGCTTGTGCAGCTATAATCTTAAAAAACATCTGCTACATTTGTGTGGTAAAGGAAGTCTCTTTAGAATACAGCCTTTGATTTCTATAAAAGACAAATCAGGCCACATGTTTTTGTTTTGAATGCTTCTCATCACAAGAGGAAATTTTCTGCAGCTTGGAATTTTGAAGGCATGAAAAATGTATTTATTTTTTTAAACAAAGAGCGCACATAAGAACATCAACAAAACTCCTCGGAAGTGTTAAAAACCATTCCTCTATCATCTTTAAAGAAACACTAACAACTGCCTGACCCACATTTTGATCTACCTTTCTGTCTTAAATTTATCTGGGTCATATCACGTCCTTGATCCAAACATATAACTCCCATTGACATCTCAGACCTTAGGAGGTTCACCCATCATTAGCTCTGGAGCTGCTAATAGCCCAGACAAGCAGCAGATTAGGAGGTTTCACTGGGCTTTTTTTATTTGTCTCTCAAAGAGAGTGTGCTGATAGCTGAGGATTGACAAACTGGCTTTGACACCGGTGTGCACTGAAGGTAGGAATCGATGCTGCCTCGTGGCCGAGCGAGTCCAGAACAGATCTTTTGTGCCTCACTCTGAACTGTCTATTTTTTCAAGAAACCATGAAAAAATAAAAGCTTATGGCTTTTCATAGGGAACCCATTGTTTTAGATTTTAAAACTGGATTTTGGCTGCCCATTTCTTCCACCTACATCTCCTCTCTCTTCTTCACGGGGATAGTAGAGACGCCTACACCCAGCTTTTGCAAAACACACCACACTTGTAGAGGAACATCTTTTACACTTATCAACCACCCAAATGCTTCATACTATCACTCTCTTCTCTGCTTCTTTCCTCCTGGTGAGAAGCTTCGAGCTAAAGCAGCCCCTGTGTCTCCAACCACTTCAAACCAAGGGCAACACGGGCTCTTAATCCTGGGTGTGGAATCACACGGTTCCATTCTCCCTTTTCCAGAGTTAAAGGAGTCCACAGGTCCCTGCTGCAAGCCCAGGGCAGGAGAAGGGCTGCAGGGATGTGATGCAGGAGCAGAGCTCAGCCAGTTACATCAGTAGGTGCTACATCCAGAGTGCTGCAGCTCTAAAACATAATCTGTTGTCGCAGCAGATGAATCAAATGCACAGTCAGTATCCCCCCTTTGATAAGCTTCTGATTACCAAGATTATTTTTATTTTTGCATGCTATGAATAGGCTTTTGCCATGATTCGAAATTCAAAAGCTACAGTTCTGCATAACTAAGACACTGACACAGAAAAACAATTATGATTAAATTTTAAAAACTCAGATCACCAACCCTATAGTAAATCCCTTACAGTTTTGGAGGCCTGGGAAGCAGGTAGGGCTAAAGAGTGTCCTGCTGATAGCAGCTGCGACCTGAATCTCATCCTTTTAAGTGATAACTGCTGTCAAAGTGGGGACACAAGTAATGAGGGCAGAAAGGCATTTTTGTTGTAGCAGCTTGGATAGCTCTCATATAATTTGTATTTTCATTCACTGGAAATACTTCATTAGCTGTCAATTATTTTTTGTTTGTGGAGGAATTTTTTTTTCAGTTCATTCATTTTTTTTGGAGTCAGTTACTCATCCCATGTTCTAACACTAAAGAGATATCAAAATTCATATACTTTTACCTTAGGTGCTGCCCAGAGCTCACTGAAGTCAATACAAAGGCACCAGTTTGTTTAAGGTCCACTTGTGACTCTACTTTTCCTGCTAAGCTTCTAATCAAATTCAGCTTTAATATTCTGTGAAATACAGGATCCTTCTTAAAGGATAGCAGACTCTGTTTCATCTGAAGATTTACTATGAAAGGGAATAATCTTTCTTTTGCATGTGGAATGAAGAAATGGAGATAAATTTGGAGAGGTGGAGAGGCTCTGTCACTGATCACTCATGGCTCTAACAGAGGTATCTAACAGAGGCCTTAGGCAGAGTGGACAATGGATCAGGACCACCTTATTTTCCCTCTAGAAATCCCTTATTCAGCCAGCAAACCAAGTTCCTCCACTCCATGTCCCTGTGCATTTGTGAGAGAGAGCTCTGTGCAAATGCACATTGGAGCCTGCTCTAAGTGATGGCAGATGTTTTTCGTCACAGCAAAGGAGCCTCTTGTGCAATTAGCGAGACAGAGCTTTAAATTTTCATTTTTTTTTTTTTTTGCACAGAATAACTGTGTATTTACATAGTTGTGAAATTACTTATCTGATAGAGAATCAGATTTGCAAAACATTTGGGGCATTTTTTTTTTTCCTGTAATCCTGTCCTCCCCTTGCTCTGAGATGCAGCATTCCTTGTAAACAACTGTCTCCTCTCCTTAGTACCCTCATCTGTATCATGGATGGAAAAGAGATCTCGAGCTAGCTGTCGTGGAAGCATTTGCCCAAAGCCTAGAGGAATGCATGGAAGAGCTCCCAGAGGATTCAGTGAGGTTTGGATTGGGTTCTGAGCTCTGGGTGCACTGAGTAACCAACCCGCTGCACCCTGCCAGGTTTCAGCTTTGATTAATGAATGTGCAACTCTTTGCAGAAATGATTCACAAAGCCTTTCAAGTGCACCAGAGCTCATTTTTTGGCCAAAGTTTTCACTTTTTTGTGTGATTTCTGTAGAAACATACTGAAAAGACAGGGCCTGGCTTGAAGCTGTGGTGTACTCTGAGCTCACAACTAAAAGTGTGATCAGAGGGGAAGCTGAGTCCTGAGCTCACTCCTGAGGTGAATTTGAATGGCACAACTCCTTGATTTTCTGATGTTTTCCACTCCTTGTCAGTCTGTTCAGAAGTTCAAGCAATTCAAGAAAGTCCAAGCATGCATTTCACTTTTATTTAACATCAGTTATATTAAAAACACAGCAGCCAGGGCTCTGATTTGCTGTGAATCTAGACCCCTTTCAAAAATTCTCACCAGATTTGGGGGAAAGTGAGACACAGATTCACATAATACCATCGCAGCTAGATTTTCAGCTCTTCTTTGCAGTTATGGCACCGAGTTCTAACATATTTAGCCTTTTTTAATATAAATAATCTTGTTTCTCGACTATAAAGCAAGTGGGGGTGAGGGGGTGGTGACTGTCACTGCAGGATTAAAAAGAGGGAGAAATGCTTCTGCAGTGCCTCACATAGGATTGAGTTCTGACCTTTGTCTTCTGCATCCAGAGATGGAAAGGACAGGAGCAGCTCTTTTCCAAAGAGCTCAGGTCCCAGTAGTTCCCATTATAACTCCATGACTCAGCACCTAACGTGATCTCTGCCCCTGACACAAGCAGGGTGAAGAGAAAAGACATACCCAACCACCCTTGGAGCGACGTGTCTTGCTGACAGTTAATTTGCCAACAGCACTCTGTGGCTTTGTATATTAATTAAGCAGCGAATTAATTCATTAATGTTGCCGACACAGAGAGCAGAGCATACCTTCATTTCATAATGCCTAATCCCATTATCAACAAGCTAAATTCTGCCCTCAGCTCACCTACACGATGGCACTGCTGACTCCAACAGATGCCACAAGGAAATGTCTGGGGGCAGTTTTTGGCCTGACTTGTTTCATTGTGCTACAGACAGCCATGAGGCATTTTCATTCCTGTAAGTAAATTTTCCTTCAGAAGCTTGGCAAAGTAAAACCTCAGACACTTTTGGGCTCTTTGCCCAACTTGAGAACAAGGGGCACAAAAAAAGGTTCATTTTTCTCACCAGCTACAAATTTGATTGACATGGAGGGCTGGTCCTATTAAGCTGAGATCTGGCCTGCGTTCAATGTATTTGGAAGCCTAGTTACAAACGCATTAAAACAACTTTAACAGAGATTTTGTCAACCTATCAAAGACAAATCAAGAGTGATTTCCCTGATGCCTCTGCTGAGTTGGGTAAATTTCATTTATTGACTTCAAGCACTGCGGGCTGGCAATTTTTTTCTCTGTCTTTTTCTCCAGAGGAATTTGACATGATCAGATCTACTCTGATGTTTCATAATCACATTTTCTTTCCCCTTCCTCTCTCCTCTTCTGCAGGGTGCTTTGAGTGTTGCTACCAGGTACAGAAGGTGTGTATGACAGAGAGGAGAGGTGGGTCAAATTCAGAGGTGCATTTAACCAAAACTAACTCAGTAGAGCCTCCTTTAACCTGGCCTGCCCTGCACTTTCTTTGGTTTCTGTCACACAGAGGCCCTTGCAATGGCACCTACAGGACTGCTCAGGTAAAAAAAAAGCCATTGAGAACAGCTTTTATGGGATGTGGGATGAACTAAACCCCTTCAGCTTGATGCACTGGAAGTTCATGGAATGGAAGAGGAAAAGTATGTTAATTTAACTACAGCATGAAAGGGGTAAATGTGTGTTGGTGTAAATGACACTTTCAGGCAATAAAAAACAACTGGAGGAAATTTACCTTTGGGAGACCATGGACATATATAGAGCTGGGGCACTAGACTTCAGTGCATGTGGAATAAACGTGAGCAGGACTGCCTGAAGGATTCCCTGTGGTACCAGAAACATTGGCCTCATCTGGGTCCAGAGTTTTCATTTTACATCATACTAATTTTCAGTCTGTGAAGCACACACTTCTCACAGATAACCAGTGATCCCCGTCCCCTGACCCCAAGGAAGGGCAGAGAGACTCTCAGAGAGGCTGCCACATTCCCATTTTAGGGGAGAAAACCATCGCAAGCACGGTAAGTGCACCAATATCCTCGACCAGCTTGCATGGGTGAAGCTTGGTGTGGCTGACACAGCTTGACGCATTCCTCAGAGTCTGCAGCCACATTTGCAAGGATTTGGGATGAAACCCACAGGATCCTCAGTGGTTTCAGCTCTGCAGTGGCACTGGTCCCAGTGCAGACCGCAGCGTGCAGCTGAGCCCTGACAGGCACACGGTGCCACAGAGCCAGCATGTGTTTAGAGCCACCAGCAGCGCCTTGTGATGCTTGTGAGAGCAGAAACACAGAGCTCCTGCCATGCAGAGCCTTCCCAGCTCCTCTGCACGTGCAGAGCTGGCCTGGGGCTCGTCAGCAGGAAAAACACAGCATGGCAGGAGCGAGGGGCCAGCAGGTTCCCAGTGCCCAGAGGCACCCCAGGGTGCACACAGGTGCTGTCCTCGCCACTGTTCTTTGTCACCAGCCCCGAGGATCTCTCAGCAGGAAAGTGGTGCTGCCTTGGGTGTGCTGAAAGAGCCTCCTCAGGAGGCTCAGCCCTCAGCCTCCTCGGGAACCTCAGCCCTGGAGGTGTGGGAGCCGTGGGCAGCCAGGCACCGACTGACTGCTCAGAGCAAGCCTGGCACACACATCCTTTGTTCTCTCCCCTTCCTGGAGGAGAAAACCAAAGCTAAGCAAGATTTAAGGGATGTGCTCAAAGTCAGGCCGTGATTCAGTGATCAGCTGAGAAGGCAGACGTGCTGTGCTAGTCACTATTTCTGTTTCTCCCAAGTTAATGTGGATGGATTTATTCAGCGCATATTTATTTCGTGGGTTTCTTTTTCATGACATTTCCTCAATTTCTTGACTTACAGTTTTCATTATTGTGAAATTTGATTACAGAACCAGGCAAAATCGCAGAGCAAGGCATGTTTCCACCATGCAATTTCACTCCAAGCTAGCCCCATCTCAGCCTGAGGATTGCATGGAGAGAGGATCGATTCCGAGTTTGCCAACTGACAGACTCATGAGAAGTATTCTGATCTTGTTTGGATCCCACCAAGAATATTTCTTATCTTTAAAGGCCTGCAAAGTTCTTTTTGTCCTGTTTACCTGCTGTTCCACATAGAGAAATAACTTGGGAATGAGGGAGGACTGCTTCCGGATCCTCAGCAACGTGGGCTGCTTTGTCCTTTGCTTTCTGTTTCTTCCTCTGTACATGCTTGCACAGATATTCCCTGATCAGAGCAGGGTATGCAGGATACAGAGATTCTCACAGTGTCAAAATGTAGCATGCTGGCCTGGAGCAACTCTTCAATTTTTCACATTTATGTGACACTATAAAAGTAAGTAAGAGCCATGATTTTATCTTGTGCCCTAGCAGCTAGAATTTACATAAACTTGGAGAGGTCTTGAAATCACAAATGCAAAGTGAAGTATTGTGTATCATTAAAATAAATCACTATCACAGAAGCCTAAATCTTAACTAAAAGCTCTCTTTCTAGAATCAGTCTGTCTGGTCATGCAGTGCAGCCAGCAAAGCGTTTTGCACTCAGCATTCTGTAGTTCATACAAGTTACATCAACCTCTATTTCTATTCTACAATTTCATATTTAATATCATAGAGTTACGTCCCTTAACTATGTTTAATTTGGCTTTATGTTTGTTTATTTCCTTTGTCGTGTCATTTTTTCCTCTTGTTGTTAGTTTTGTTTGGCACTTGTATAATCACACTTTGGAAACATTAACTAATTAACCTTCCTAATACTCCTGGGAGGTACTGCAGACTACGTCAGCCAAACCCTGCCTCCCACTTCATGGTGAATAAGCAGGAGTTGTCTGATTTGCATAAGGATGAAAAGAAAGTTGTCTGAGCCAAGACTCAAATCTGGGGTTCCTAGCTGGGATTTTTCGCTTTCCTTTTGTGCTGGGACTATTTCACAATGGGTTGTGGGATCAGATCAAGCAGGAATGGCAGACCAAGGGGTTTTACCCTCTTCCCTGAGCTCCTGGTCACTTGGTACAGGCATTTGAGGCATCCCCAAGCCAAACACGGAGTGTTCCCATCCCACCCAACAGCATCAGCACCACACAAAGAGCAGAAGGTAATGCTCACACAGCTGATCTCTTTGGCAGTGCCTAAAGAAACAAATGAAAGCAAGACATTTTCTGGTGGCTACTATGCAAGCCTCTATAAAAAATGGCCCTTTATCTTCCACAGCCCACAAACTCCTCTGTATATGAACCCTCTGGCTGAGTGTTGAACTCACTACCCTCTGTTAGAGATCTACTGTAGAATCATAGAATCACTTAGGATGGAAAAGCCCTCTAAGGTCATCGAGTCCAGCTGTTAATGCAGCACTGCCGAGCCCACCACTAAACCAGAGACAGCATTGGAAAAACAGCCTCTCCAGAGGATGGCTGGAAGGGTAATTACCTTTGTAACTTTATACCTGGCATATGCAATAGATAGGCTAATATTATTAGAGGGAGGAGTAGGAATAGGGTTGGGTAAATCACCTCAATCACAGGGATGAAGGTTACCCCAGGAAGCCAACTCCCGGGAAGCATAATGGCAGGAATATGCCTCAGGAAGGAGGAGGGCTGGTTTGTGCAACAGATAGTGGGAGAGGCAGTGGGAAGAGCAAACCCAGCGGAGCCCTCTGATGCTTCAGGCACCCCGAGCCTTGCCCCGGGGCTGTGTGGCTCACAGCAGAGGTGTGACGCAGGAGCAGGAGGTCCAAGCACGGCGTGGAAGGCTGGGTGGGAAGTCCTCTGTAGAAAACCAGCCTGCATGGAGAGACGGTTCAGCCCCATGAGAGGGAGCAGGCTCAGCACAGCCACACCCCGTGCACCTGGGCAGCCCTGCACTTCCAACCAGGCTACTTCCACGGCAGGTTTTGCTCCTTGGGGTGAATAGGGCCTCACTCTTTTGCAAACTCTTCCAGTGAGCTTGAGTGTGAACACGCCTAAACATTCCAGCAGCACCCCTTATCTGCCAAGGGCTCGATGATTTTCCTACATTCATCTCCGTGCTTTTGGTGTTTCAAACCAATCAGTGAGACACACAAGTGCCCCAGTGCACTGCAGCCTCTGGGACAGGTTCCCACAGAGGGCTCTGACAGAACAGCTGAGAGGAGCAGCAGCATGGACTCAGCATGTTTCTCCCACTCTGGAGGATGGGACAACCATGCCCATCCAGCAGTGAATCACAGCAATAACCCAGAGCATGCTGGAGCATCGCTCCCCGTGTGCCAGCACGCACTTTAAACATCCCTGGCTCTTGGGATCTCATGAGAGCAATGCAGTGTGCTGCCCCTTCACTGCTGTGACACCACTGCCAAGCCTCAGCACACCACAGCTCCTCAAACCAGAGTCACTTCTGCTTACAAAGACTGTAACCAGGCCATTCTTTGAGTCTGCCTCTTCCAAAGAGGAGGAAGGTGAACCAGGGATCACAGGGGAGGAAAAAGGGTTTGATGCAATCTACACATGTGTATAACTGGAATACACAGCTGTATAATGGAAAAGCACAGTTTGAAATGTTTGTGAAACGGGCCAGTGGTGGGCTGAAATGTCAGCACTTCTCTCCTTTTTATGTGGTAGGAGAATAAGATTAAATTGCCCTTAATGCCGTAGTGGCTTCTGCCTTATTAGAATCATCTCTCATAACATTTTTAGAGTATTGTGTGGAATCCACTTAAATGAATCCCCCTGAAATGAAGAGTGCTGTTAGAATAATCTGGCTCTTGTGCGGTGGGCTCTGCCTTGCACAGCAAGATTTGGCTGTGTGCTTGAGAGGGAGAGCAGGCACCAGCTTCCCAGCTATTCATATTTAAGTATCTCAGAAGGCACCAAGACACTTGCAACAATATTGTATCACACTGCTATTTGAGCAAGGAGAGAAAGAGCTTTGAATAATTAAAATCAATTAAAAGGCTAAAGGATAGGGATTCTTCTTGTCTTCAGAGAACACTTTACAGCAGTAGGTAAATGTTTTCTTGCCTTACCCAATAATTATCTCCCTAAAACACACCTACCCACACACAGTCTTGTGCAGCCACAGTCTCTCCTGGTTTAGATTTTGGAAGATCTCAAGGCTGGTTATGTGAGTGCTGACACTGACAGCCAGAGCCCTCGCACAGCCCGGATGGGGGTTCCTGAGGAAAGCAGCTCCAGCTGCCACAACCTAGACCCTGCTGAGGACCAAAATCTGCTCTCACAACTCTGTGCATTCAAACCCTTCTGGAAATATGTAGCTGCTAGCAGAGCTGGGCTCAAAGTGCCAAAAAAAAAAAAAAATGAAAACAAAGTGACAGCACTTTGTGTGTGTGCGTGTCTGGTGTCGATTCACGGCCTGGGAGCAGTGTGGTGCAGGAGCACTTTCATCTCACCAGGCTGGAGCTCAGGAGATTAACGTCTATTATCTTGGGAAAACAGAAATAAAATCACAACTAGCCCCTTGATCTGCTCCATCAGCTGATGTCTTCTCTGACTCAGGGCATCTCCACCTGAACGCCCACTGACCTCAGCGGTTCCTGGTAGTGATGCTGCTCCGTGAAGCAATCCCGAGCGGATTGCATTACCTGCTGATGAGGTGGCACTCCGAGCAGTGATGCAAACAGCGTGAGCCCTGAGATGCTTTCTGCCTCTCCATCCCCCTTGGCATGCTCCTCTCGCTGTCATGTCCCCCTGCCTCTCCTGAGAGCCCCAAGCATTTGGCTTTCTCCACTGCCTTATTCAAACAGCCCCATCACTTCCCATAGCATGAAATCCCTGTAACAGAAAGGAATGAATTGCTGGCTGACACATGCCCTGCAATAAAACAGCAGCTTGTGAATAAATACATAAAGAAGCCTTTGGGTCTGGGTTGGCTTCAGAATAGATCAGTTTATTTCTGCTGTGATTTGGGGAGTGCAAATATCTTTACATTAGCAAACAGCACACACCAGGGTTTGTATCCCAGCAAGGAACGTGTGTGGCTTTGGGAAAGGCCAGCTCCTACCTTGGCACTGTCCAAGGGGGGGAAAACAGTCCTGTATGGTCATATTTACTCCCCAGAAATTATTATAAGAGTTTAATAGTTAACTTCACCTTTGATAGCTCTTGTTCCATATCAGAACCTTCTTTCCTTCTTCCCCACTTGACTGACTAAATGGATTAATTGAAATTATGGAAATAATCTTGAAAATTACAGTGAACAAAATGACATATTTGCTTTTGGGCAACAATGTTTAAAATTTGAATTTTTCTGTGATTTTCACAGGAAAAAAGAATTCTGTTTGCAATTTTTTTTTTTTTCCCTGCCAGCTGAAACCATACATGTTTGAAAATGTAAATAAAGACAGAGAGAAAAGCACCAGAGCGTGTTCCATGTGACCTGTTCTGTGGAAGGGGAAGCTCCTGTGCCGCCCAGTGGGTTCCAGTGCTGGTCACTGAGGGAAGGAGGGATCACACAGGTGAGCTGGGGATTCAGGTTTAGACTCAAAGGACTGGAAAAAAGTCCATCCACTTCTGCCTGCGAGCCTGGTAAAATCTGGATTTCAGTGCAGGGCACTGAGAACCAAGGGGAGAGAATGCTCAGTGTAAAACAATTTGAAACCATTGGCAGGAACCTTTCCTCCATCTCTATTTAAGAACACCACTTGGCACCTGATTTGGAATCTCCTTGTGCATTCTTGCTTGTTTTGGGAAAGCACGTGCACTCTTTTTTCCCTAATATTTTTATCTGAGCTCCCTTAAGGAAGCACGGACAGTGCTGTGTCCCTCCTCTCGAGGTTCCTGGACAACAGCAGCAGCGTGGAGCAGCTCTCTGTGGTTCAGATGTGTTTCAAGCACAGGCCAATTGCCAGGGTTTCATTAAGAGAACAACATGTGGATGTAACCACATATAGAGCTGCTTCCATCCACGGAGCTCCCAGCGCCTCTGCACCAAAGCAGATGTTATGGACACGGCCCAAGTCAAATAAGCAAGGGAAGATTACCTCTGTAATGAGCTAAAAATTAGTTCTGCACCCTCTTGAAGGGATCGAAAAGAAAAACACCCAACCAAAAACCTTCGCTTATTTTCCTAAAATAAGCTTTGCAAGTGGCACAGACACACAGGCAGGTATCAGCAGGTGCAATGCATTTTCTTTCTCAGTATACCATACACAGAGATTTTAAAGATAAATTCAGACTCAAGACTAAGTATATTCAAGTGAATCTAAATGGATATAAATTACTTCTTCCAGCATAAAAAGCACACCAAATAAAAAGCCTCTGAATTTCTTTGCTTCTTAGACCCTGATTTATTATCTGGCTACAAGGAAGTGCTGTCATCACTGACATGTTTAGACAGATTAACACAAACTGATTATAGCCTATAAAATTATTAAGTTTAAAATACCTTTATTTGGCTTATTTTTTATTAAAAAAATATCTTTGACATATGCATAGCACCCGGTGTATGCTATCCTCTGCCTACACAGGGTATTCCCTCCACTTTCCATACAGAAATCTTAAACACACACTTTTCCCCTACCTCTGCCTTAAAATACATTTTCTCCCATCATTGCACATCGATGTCCAGCAGCTGTGTGCTCTCAGGGCAGGTGAAGGAAAAGGACTGGCCATGGTGGCAATCAGCATTCTAATTGATAATTCCTTCCTCAAAACTAATCTGAAACCAATGTTTCTCTCATCATCATCAACATCGCTCCAGGTCTGAGCCCAGGCTTTCCTTTTATGCAGTAGGGAAAATGAAGGGGATTATTGGGAGGAGGAGGCACCAGAATGTGAATCAGTGATACTGAACAAGAGGTTTCTGGGGGGTTTCCCCACTTTCTCCCAATTTTCCATCCCTCCTGAGCTTACACATAAGGTACAAGAAGAGAAATTTTAAAGTCCATTCCTGGTTATTCTCTGCCCACACAGACATATTTCTCTCACCACCCCTTGCTCCTCAGTACTCCATCCAAGAAATAAGGAAGGGGAAAACAGGGAAGAGAAGAAATGTAACTAGTTTCAAAGAAAAACTTTTTTCCTCATCAGCAGAGCTGAAAGGCTTTGAAAAAGCCTCGCTTTCTGCACGACACGAACAGCTACACACACTTCTTTCTCTTCCCTTCTCTTTCTCCCAGGAGGAGGGAAGTTAAGAACCTGAGAGATTTTTTATAGTTCTTCATTACTTCAAAATGAACACTTTAATTCAAATTTCAGCGCAGTTTTGCTCTTTTTCCCTTTTTTTTTTTTTTTTTTTGTGAATGAACCATTGAATGAAAGGACTACTTTTTCCACTTTTTGTCTAAAAAACATTTTTGGGGGTGGAGTGATCATTAAAACTTACTGATACATGAGTCCTTGCAGTTCGCAATTTGGCTTACATTGAGTAATAGTTATTTGTCTGAGCTAAATTATTGTTGATGGATTTCTTTCATGTTTCTTCCTCACTCTGAATAAGATTTACTGAATGTAGCTTTTAAATGTCATTACATATGTGGCGTTAATTCACATCTGCATTTTTGTGCTGGGAGGGGTAACCTATTTTCTGCTTCCAGTCTCGGTAGCTGGGCTCACACATTTCAGGGGCTAGTTCTGCCATTCACTGCTATCAAAGAGCCCTGATTGGCTTCAGTGGGAGTTAAAGCACTTCAGGGCTTTAAGAAAGAGGTCTGATCAGTTTTTAAAGTGTTCAAAGCTGAATGGATTTAACTATTATCCGCGAGTTTTCAGAAGTTTCTTTGAGCAGCAATATGATCCTCGGTGCACTTAGTGTGATTTAAAAAAAAAAAAAAAAAGGGATTTGGTATATTGTGGCAATAACTGCAGAGCAAATGCTACCTACAAGGAGTCAAAATCAGTTGTTCATCCAGCAGAAAGTCTCAGTCCATGGATGTGACGTGGGAAGGCTGGGGGAGCATGGCAGAGCCAGGAATGCTGGCTCGTGGCAGGTTGGGACCTGGAGCCCTGAAAACGCTGATTAAAACCTGTGACAAATTAATGTCATCTGCTCAAACCACACATTGCCCTGGGGACCCACCCCGGTCTATCGAGGCCTCTGTGATGCTCCCCTTTGGCCCTTGCCCTCACCGTTCCATCCGTGCTGCCCCACCTGGCTTTGCTGGGCTTCCACAGAGGCTCAGACACCTGCTGGCATGGGCCTGGCTGGAGAATCTGTGTCTGCCCCCCTGCAAACAGCCAAAACACCTGAAAAATACAAAGACTGCTTGACAAAGCACCTTAGAGTTGGTGTTTTGAGGTCTGGCAAGCACATTCCTCCACGTTCCCACGTCGCCTGTGTGATCCATCCCAGCAGTTAAACATAAGCACCACTCCGAGCTTAAGCACCTGCATAAGGCCTGGCATATGGCGAAGTGCTCGACTGAAATGGGGCAACCGTGGAGGGAACAGCCCTTGGAGTCCAAAACTTAGCTAATGGAAATTGGAATGGCGCCACTGATTACAGGGGACTATCCTAATTAGCACCAAGCAGAGAGACGGAGCTTTATGAAGCATAAAACACAGCGCTGCAGAATGTCCCAACAGAACTCGGCAGCCCTAACTCTGACCTTTAAAATCATATTAGTTTGGTAAGCTCAGTCACAATGGCAAAGCGCTCTTAAAGAGATACTGTGAGTACTGAGCCTTACGAGAGTGTTCATGTAGAATATATATATCTATCAAAGTGACAGCTGACTTTTAGTTAATCCTTGATAATTGTGTTTCCTTGAGAATATTATGGAATGTCTGGTTTGGGGAAAAAAAACCCCACATAACCATGTTGATTTGTCGCAGAATTATGCATGCATATGGCTTTGCACGTGAAGCTGATCAATATGTGTCATTAGTGTCTACATACATAATTTTTATGGCTCTTTTTAATAGGGTTTGCTTTATGTTTTATTTTGAGATTGCTAATGAAAGACAGCTATTTATTTAGAGGTCAGCATTAAGCTTGTTGTGATGAAATATGTATTTACTTTCTTTGTACTTGATAAGAATAATGCATGTACACTTATTATGTTGGCAGCATAAGATTTATGATCTCCACCACTATTAATGTCTTGGCTTTTCAGGGCTAAGATTTTGTAAATGAGCTGATAAGTAGATACAGTGTTGTTACTTAGCAACATTATTTGAAATTTTTAAACAAAATACTTTCATTTTGGAATTTCCCAGGTAATTTTTTTTTGGCATTCCTCTATGTGTTTACTTTCTCTTTTCCTCCATTTGTTACAAGAAGATACCTCAGTCGTTTTTTCCTCCCCTTTTTGTAATTAAAAGAAAACGGGAGAGGTGTCAAGGAAAGCAACTTTCAGCCAGTAATCCACAGCCTCTCCTTCTCTCCTGACGTTTTTCCCTGGCATGCGTCAGCAAAGCCTTTACGAGAAAACCACGCCGTCCTCTCTCCACGACCTCTCTGCGAGTTTTCAGCAGCACATAAACCATGCTGCAAAGTTTATGGAAGGCCTGTTGCAGGCAGGCTGCTGCCCAGGAGCGGAGGCAGGTGGAGCAGGCAGGGGCTCTGAGGGAGGACGAGCAGCACCTGGGGTACCTCAGCCACTGTGGCTCCCCATCACCACCTGCACCCCTGCCCAGAGCAGCTCAGCACTCCCCAGCAAGGGCATCAGCTGTGCTCCTCCTCATCTGATCCCATTTCCAGAAGTGCTGATGTTATTGTTATGGATGCTTCTCAAATGATTTCCTGTTTATTTATTTTTTTAGCCACGGCAGCTGCCCCCCTGAAATGTAAAGTTAAATGCTGTGTTAAGTCAAGTATCAAGCTCTCCCATTTCCTGATAGAAAGGAAAAAAAAACAAACCAACAAAAAAAAAATCGTTGTGCTCCCATCTTCGTATTGAAATTGATTATTCTTTATAATTTCCATAATTGTCTGAGTCTTCAGATGCCATATGAGAGACCATACCCTGTAATCATGTCAATGATCCTTCAACAATTATTCATCCTCTTCCTCCTCGAGCTCTTTTTGGGGGCATAGTATTCAGAGGTGAGAGACCTGAATGAGTTTAATCCCTCTGTCTTTTATCTTTGTGCTTTGGTGCATTCAATACTTTTGTCAGATGTAATTATATCTGGGTAATGAGGAGATGAGTTCTGAGCTGAAGTGAAATAGTTACAAGGTGTGTGAGCTTGTCCCACACACAGAGACAGGAATTACAGGCTGAGGAATAAAAGTTTTCCCTGTCAATGTGATCTGAGAGGTGTCAGAGGAGCTGCAGCTACCAAGAACAGAACAAGCCAGGGCTGATTCAACCTGGCTCCAAATGCAGATGGCAGAAAGCACCTGGATCTTAACATTTGTTTAGAAGAAAGCTATACAAAAAAAAAGAAAGAAGGAGAACAGCACATAGATTCTTTAGAAAAGAGAAAAGGTTATTTATAGAAGAGGCCCCAAATTAGTAAAATCATCCATGCTGCGTTTAATAAGTCATTCCAGTAAACTCAGGAGGGTCTGAGATATATTATCTGAATGCTTTAATTGCCCATCTCACCCCAAAAGTGCCTCCAAGACACTGGGGGTACACCAGCTTTTCAAAGGCAACTGAGAGCAGAGCCACTCCATCCAAGCGAGCACCAGGCTGGCTTTTACATTTGTTTGGGAGGTTTTTTTGTCCCCTGGTTTTGTGTGAATTCTGCTGAAGGGAAAAGGGTGTGGAGGAGCCAGAGCTGGAGCTCCTAAAGGTGTACTGTCCAGCAGCTGCTCAGGAAATATCAGAAATCCTCACGTCACCAGGCTGGGAAGGGCAGCAGAGGGAAGCACAAAAGCCACTACCTATTCAGTGCAGCCAAAGGTGTTTCCTTTCAGCTCCTCGTTTCTGAATGTGGGTGGGAAGAGCTGGAAGGACCAGCCACGAAGCCTGAGTGGGCAGCACGATGGTCATTTCAGGAGAAGCTGCTTGCAGAGGGGAAAGGGAGCATTGACCTTTCAGCACATGGACACCCTGGAGGGCTTGGAGAGGGAAGCATCACCTCTGCAGGGCTGGCACCCTGCCTGGGGCACCCACAGCTCTGCAGTCCTCCTATCCCCCCGCCCTGAGGGTCTGCAGGGGTCCTGGTGTTGCAATTGTGTGAATTTCTAGTATTTTGTTCATTTAGGAATTAGAGTCGTTGTCCATTTCAGGGCGGCTCTAGCAGGTTGTGTCCTGTTCCTCCCCAACAGAGAAAAAGTGAAGGGATTTACTAAAAAGGAGGGTAAAATCTTCAGCCTGATGTGACATCTGACCTGTCACCCCCAGCACTGCTGCTGGCATGGGCTGGAACTGTGGCTGGAGAGCACTAGAAGAATACAAATGGTAAAAAGAAAAGTTTCACTTGAACTCGAAACTCTCAGTATCTGCAGAAATCAATAACAGCAAAAAATGTGTGGATACTCATATCATTCATTTCACATACAATTTTTTTCACAGAAAAGTCAAATTTCTCTCAAACCGACTTCACCCCCCCCAAAAAAAAACACCTCACTGAACTGAAATCTTCAACCTACTTTGACTCCTGTTCTCCTAATTGGGGCAAATGTGGAAAATATGGTTTTATTAGGAGGTCCCTCAGCAGCAACTATGTCACTCATTGCACTGAGACCCCCAGAGGATGCTGAAACATGTTGGTGCTGGGATAGAAGAAAGTTTTATGAAAAAATAATTGTTTTTCCCAGCTGGCTTCACCCAAATGCTGCCAAGATAAAGCTCCTCACTCACACACCTTGGCTGTTTGCCTGCACAAGGTCTCCAAAATATCAAGTGGGTGGAGACAGGGGCTTTTCCTTTCCCACCAGCTGACCCATCATGGCCAAACCACTCCAGTTTGAAACTATTTTTAATTCCAAAGGCAATCCAGCTGGTGACATAATGACTGTGGGAACAATGCCACACAGGGCACCTGCTGAGACAGCTGAGAAAAAGGCAGGACAGTCCCCCAAAACCCTGCCAGCACTGGGAACACCCCGGGGAAGGGGCATGGGGCACATCCTGGCTGTGTATGAGCCCCCATGGCCTGCAGCCTTCCCTGCCCACAGAGATGCCACCCCCTTGTTTTTAGCAAGTGTATTTGTTTTTAATTTTTTTCCCTTTGTTTAGACATTTCCAAGTGGTCTTAGCACACAGGCAGCCTGAAGCTGTGCTCCCAAAAGCTGTGGGAGCTTCTCCACTGGCTTTAGTGTGGTGGGAGCAGCTCTCCCATTATCGTGCTCACAACCAGGTCACTTCAAAAGCAATATTGCAGGCCAGGGGTGATATTTCTCTGCAATTCTGGGCTCTAGAAACACAGGTGACTCCATAGTGTATTATTCCATTGGAAATCTTTATGGCAACATTTTAGGGAAGGGTGGCTTCAGCCCTCCAATTACTGGGAGCTGCTTTCTGTCCTACAAGCCCAAGGGCTGAGGGTGCATCCAGAGCAAAATGATCAGAAGGAAAAAAGCAGGAGTGGGGGTTTTTTTAAAAGTTTCAGTATATGTAAATGTACTTCATTTTTCCTCAAAAGTGTGCAGTTCTGACCAGGTTTAATAAAGCCCCTTGACACCAAGGATGTGGTAAACACAAACCAGAAAATGATGGGCTCTGTAGCTTCTTGGTCAGTACCAGCACCTGTGGTCCCATCACACACTTCGCCCTGTGAGAAGACACAAGGGAACACACATGGTGTGTCTTCACTCAGTGATGAGTATTTAGGTGTCTTTTTATTATGACCTGAATTAAAATGGATTATGATTCAGGCACAACAAAACTCCAGTAGCATGAAAAGGATTTTCTGCCTCTGTCCCAGCAGCAGGATGTGGTTGGACTGTGTTGCTTCAGTGATTCTCTTCCCTTCTTCTCCTCTTCCCTCCAGCCTCTGCAATCTCCCTCCAAGTGATGAAATCCCTATTGAAACCTCAGACATGCTGTTCAGAGGCCCCCAAACTCCTCATATCACCAGGTATGGACACCAAATGAAAGGTATATGGTTTCTGTAGGGACAGAGGTTTCAAGAAGGATGTTGGTCCCTTTCCCAAGCTGGATGAAGTCAGGGAAAACTCATCCCATCCCTCCAAAGGGGTTTGTACCAGCCTCTCATGAGCGTGGATGGGGGCCTGCTCCTGCCTATTCCCTGATCTGACCTCTCAAGGGCTTGGTGTGCAGGCACTTCGCTTTTCCTGGAGTGTGGAAGGGAGGATATGAAAGAGGATATTACACAGGACAATAAATTTGTCTCTTGGCATCCTGCTTTGATAAGAGGAGGAAGATAAAAAAAAAAAAACACACAAACAAAACAAAGCACCATAACCAGCATTTTCAGGACAAACTGCCTGGCAACAGCTCTAAAAAGAGGAGGAAAGAACCCAAATGGCTCATTACAATTAGGTAAAAGAATTTAAAAACCACACATCCTCAGAGCCAGGGAAAGCCCGAATGCTGGACAGGACAAGGCTGTGGAATGGCCCATCCCTTTAGTGGGATGAAACCCTGAATAATGCTGTGGTATCCTGGCAGTACAAACAATAGTAATTTGGGTGTCCTGGCTGCTGGTTTCCAGGAGAGAAAGCAGCCCTGCCCTGGGTCAGTGCATTGCCACCCTGTGCCCCTGTCCCTGCCCTGTGGAGTGGCTGAGGAGCCACGGGGCTGGAGCAGGAGGGCTCAGGCTTGTCCCAAAATTGGTGTGCCTGGCTCTGGAGGAGCAGGGGGCTGGGGGACAATGCCATGTCAGCGAGGAGGTCACTTCTTCTACATCTGGGTGCTTTGAAGGCAGCAAGGGGCTGGCAGAGCCCGTGAGCCCAGCTGGGGGCTGCAGGAGAGCCCCGAAGGCTCCTCTGAGGCACCACCCTGCCTCCTCCTCCTCCTCACCTGAGGGGAAGGAGCACCCTCACCTTTCCAGGTCACTCTGACCAGGCAGTGCCCACATCACGCCAGCTCTGCCCGTCCCTGCCGTGGCAGGCAGTGCCACAGCTCACCCTTCTCAGGGCTGGGCACCTGGTGACTCTGCTCTGTCACTTTCCTTTCACCTGCGGCTGCCAGAAGCGTTAGTAACCCATGGCAGGGAGCACAGGGCAATCTTCTTGCTTGGGCAACACACAGGTCTGCACCAAACACCAGTGTCTGAGCTTGCACGGGATGTCTCACCTGGTTACCAAAAGCAGCGAGCAATCCTGCATTTGAACACCCCAAACAAACAAACACCACCTTTCTGTGGGGCTTTGTAGGTGAGCTACAGGCCAACAGCAATACCCGTGGCCTGCTGGGCAGCAGTGTTTAATGAGATTTATTTTAAATACTAACTGCTGAATTTAAAGCTCAGCACGCTGCTACTATTAGGTCAGACTCAAAATATCGTGGAAATGAAAATAATTGGGCTGCAGGTTGCAGCAACTGTTAGGAAATAGTGGCAGGACAGTGAAAGATATGTTGAAAAGAAGAACTTCAGTAAGAGGCCGATGACACAGAAAAAATTACTGCTTAATCATATGCTAATCAAAACATCACAGAGAGTCAAAATTTCATATGGAAAGGTAGCAGGGAAACCATACTTAAGTAAGTAAGGATCAGCCACTGTTAGTGGTAGTCAGAAACAAATCCTGAAGTGACTGAATGAATAAAGAGCAACTGTTTCCACTTATACTGCCTGAGAAATACTTTTTTCAGGAAAAAAACAGGGTTGTGTTAATGCAGAAACTTTAAAAAATTGCAATTTACATAGCTTTTTCATTCTTAAAAATAGACTGAATTAAAGAATGATTTAAAAAATGTTTTGTTGTTCAGAAAAAGCAAAAGAAAAATGCTGTCTGTCCTATGTCTGAGCTGTCCATCCAAGAGCCTGGGATGATTAACCAGGCCCACACCTTTCTCAACAGAAAACAGCAGCATTCCCTGCCTTACTCTCCCTCGTCTCTCCCTCCCCAGGAAGATTATATCATCAAAGCTCCACTGAAATGTTGTTTTCCAGGGATTCTGAGGGCAGGTCAGTCCCAGAGGTAAAGTGCACTGATAGGGACATACGAGAATTCAGAGTGTTTCACTCGCCAGGCTCCACTGCAGAGGCTGAATGTGTCACTTCCAGGGGGTCCTGCTGTATCCCTGATGGCACTGCTGGGACACACGGCAGGGTCCTGCAGTTTCAGCTGGAGTCACCACCACATCATCCAGGAAATGCTCAGACAATTTTTCCAGCATTTTATTGCTGATCCTCGGCAGTTCCGAGCAGCAAGGAGTAGCTCAGGTGAGTTCCCCTGTGGGTCCTGTGAGGATCCTGTCAAGGGCTTCACCGTCTGTGGGCTGACTGAACTCTTGTGGGGACACCTGGCAGCTCCTCAAAACCGGACTGGAAAAGCACAAACCTGAGATCTGTCACTTCTACCCTGCTGAGTGTCTAATTGCCTGCCCAGGTAATTATTGCAGGGCCCTGCTGGGAGTCCTGGCAAGCCCAGGAGACGTCTGCTCCTCTACGGCTGCTCCCGCTGGGGACTCCCAGGCAGAGGGGTTGTGTAACGCAATAAAAGCCATCCCAGAACAGCGTGTGTCCGATAACAGCTGGATTGGTTTGCGAAACAGGTGTGTTTTTGGCAGGGCAGGGTGGGTCTGGCTGCGCCTCACACGTCGGGTGGCATCAAAGGAGGCACAGGGTGGAAAGTGGGTGAAGGAGACAAAAGGAAGGGCTGGGAGGGAAGCTTGGGTGGAGGAGGAGAAGCGGGAGAGGTGGCGGATGAGAGGCTGGAGTGTGGGTCGTGGTTACGCTGCAAGACTGCCGAGGGAATTACCTGGGAGTGCGTGAGGAGAGAAAGGCAAGAGCTGTGCCAGAGCAGGAGCATTTGTTGGGTGCAGATGATGAATGTGCCACCCGTGCCCTTGGTGTGCTCAGGCACCCAGAGCTTGCCTCTCCATTGCTGGGGGATTCCCTGAGCTTAGAGGTGCACAAAGTACCTCAGACCTCTACACCTCCCATCTCCCAGACCTCCCCCAAAATCTCATTTTCCAGCTTTTTTCCCCAGGCTCATTTTCCCTGGCCATGCTCATTGGGAAAGGCAGCAGCTCTCTGTCCTTTCTGATGTGATAGAGGCAGCCTGAGTGTAGATGGGGCACAACTGGGAGCTGTCAGGGTGTGAGAGGCTGGTGTGAGGCAATGAATGAAGGATTCATGGGCTGGCACTGCCTGCTTCCACCCCGAGAGGAGAAGGAGCTCTTCCACACACGGCATATCCCATCACCCCAACACTGACTTGTCCAGACCAGTCGGTGGCCTCTGTACAGCAATTAAACTTTTCTGGAATGGTAAAGTCAGTCTCTATAAATCCAGATCCAAACCGAGTATTTTTTATGATGGAGGCCACAGCTTAATATAATTAACTGTGACTTACACGCTGGTTACTCTAGTGTGATGTCAGCTTCTCCACACTGTTTATTTTAATTAAAACAGAAATTGTAGGTCTTGAGTGCTGGTAATTACAGCCCGTGGACTCAATTTGCCAAAGCCCCTAATTAACCTGTTATGTGTCTACCTGACTTGAGGTGTTAGTTGAAACATGACTGGTGCAGTGGCATTATGTTGTCTGCAGTGATGGAAATACAGTAGGAAGACATGACAGGCTGTGTGATGGGGGATCCATATTTTAAGCTATTCTGCATGACATTCCTTTCACTTTTATGTAGATTACCAGTTTCCTACACGAGACTTTGTAAGTGATAGACTTGCTGAGAAAATGGATTTGATGAGGAGTAGCCCTTTTCCAGAATAATTGTCTCCTGTAAATGCTCAGGAGGGTTTGTAAATCTGGTACCTTTGTAGTGGCAGATTGCAGCAGGACAGGGTGTGCTCTTGTAGGGATGTCTTTCCCTCTGGAGAAAGGCTGGTCATCTTTCATCTTAATGCTTACAAATACTTCTGCCTGTCCTTGTCAGCTCCCTCTGCCTCCAGACACTCTAAAATGCAAGTATTTCTCTTCCCAGTTCAGCCACAAACTCCTGTCATTCTAATCCCTCTAATTTCCCATCTTGTGCATGCTGTTATGTTTATGGTATTCATCCCCCCATAAAGGCTCTGCATTTTCCCTTGTTCTCATATCTCCAAAGCTATTTCATTTTCTCCTTTCTAGACCTGTGTGGACCAGCCTGATGTTTCACCACCAGTACAGCAGGGAGTGCTGCCATTGCCCACAGTGGCCAGGATCAGGGCCTGGAGAGATACATGCTCCTTGGCTTTTTCCATTCCCAAAAACCACAGCTGTCCAAGAGCATGGAGCTGCACTGAGTACAAAGAGCATTAATTTAACCTGGAAAATGAATGATTCCAAGCGGAGCGTCTTTGCACAGATCAGCCTCTACACAATTTGAACCCATGGTTTTGAGGCAAAATGTATAACAGGTACAAGTTAGGCAGCTCTCTGCTTAGATTTGCCATTTTACTTTCTTTTCTTATAAATTTTTCCTGCTTCTCATTTCATTTTGCATTTAACTTGCACCTGAATGCTTATTGCAACAAGGCAAAGATATGTGCAAGACCAATATCTAATGCACCCACCCATCTTCAAAAATCTTTGGTTTTGGGTGAAAAGTCTCCTCTGTTCTTGAACTATTAGAAGAAATACAAATGTGAGCCATGATACTGCCTTTTAATTGGATGACATAAAGAAAGAATGCAAGAATTTAATTTATGGGCCATATATTTGAAAAGAGAAGATACTCTAAGTCCAGTTTATGCTAGAGAGATAAACATGCAAAATTCCATAGGCTGCTCTTCCCTTCAGTTAGGAGTCAATGATGTAGGATATCCAAGTTCTCTTAACCATTTTAAGCACTTTGCTATGGATTTCCCCTGCATTTTGTGGGGTGAGGGAATGTATTCCATGTAACTTGTCATCATTCAAAGCTGTACTAGTCCATTAGTCCATGAGAGGAGAGCTGGGGGAAGGAGAAGGGGATGGAGGGAAAGGTACATTGTGTGTGCACAATAGGTGTTAGCCAACATCCCACAACACATTAATCTTCACCGGCGAGGAGAGACAGGACAACTCCTTGGGGCTCCACCACTATAACCCTCTCCTGCTCATTCATGAAGATAAATGCCCTTGGAGTGATCAGCCATCATATTCTCTTTATGCCTGTGCCAGATGTTGCCTTGTAAGTCAGCCAGAGAGAAATCTTCTCCACGGTGAGCAAACAGGAGCCAGCAGCAGCGACCTTCCCCCAGGTGTGCCTTCCTCCCATCCGTCCATCCTCCTCCATCCACTCTGCTCCCGTGCCACAGCTGGCAGGACATCCATCCTCACCTGCTGGGTGGGGCCGGGTGGGGGGAGCCCCGTTCCCATGGAGATCGCTGCTGCTTCCCCATAAGGTGTAAATGACAGGGTTTTCCTAAATCCATTGCCCAGGAACATCTCACGCAAGGCTGATGAGGAAACAGTGAAGAATAAAATGGGTGTGGAGTTTTCTGGGGCTTGAGGAACAAGCTGTGACAGTGCATTGCCTGGCACGGTCTTGTGCTTGCCTTCCCTCTTCCTCCCTTCCAGAGGTCGGATTCTGCTGGCCTCAGATAACCCAGCAAAGTGCCCAGTGCCACATCATCCACACTAGTTCTGGAAGATGTCAACCAGGAGCTGCTTTTATAAGCTGTGAGGCTGTTCAGAGGCAGGGGCTGCTTTGGAGCACACTTACACCGATTTCCCCTGCCCTCTTTCTCTCCTTGTAATCCCCATGGACTCAGTTCCCACTGACTTTGAGGCAGCAGTGGCCAAAGCAGGGAAGCAAATCCTGTGGATGCAGAGCCTGCTGTGAGGCTGGACTGCCCCAGCGCCTGCAAGTCTGAACAGAACCTGATCTCTGCGTCCTATCGGTCACTGCCTCCTCCCACCCTGAGACTCTGGGAAGGACAGCCTAATCCAAGATAAAACATAGAATTAAAGAGAGATTAAGTTTGTTTCAACAGCAAACTCTAAACTGTTGGTAATAGGCATGAGTCTTCTTGTACAGAAGGAGTGGAATCTGTTTTCCTTTGGAAAACAGCAACCAAGTTCCCATCCAGGCCCTCCAGAATCTTGGCATGTATTGCTTCATATATTAGAAATTCTTCTAGGTAATTATATTGCCGTTGAATTAAGGGAGATACAGAAATGGTAACTCTAAGTATTTTTATTATTATTACCACTGACAGTTGCAATGTTCTCACTGGCATGGGAAGCTCAGAGTACCTTAAGTTCACATTAATAAAAGAAAGACTCATGGGCTGTCAGCGTTATTTTATGTCTTGAAGAAATACCCAGGAAACACAATTAGCAGAATGCAGTTGGATCATTTATAACAGAAAACCCAGCAGATTCATTAAAGCAGCCTGTTCCAGCTGTTTGCAGCACACAGGGTTAACTGAAGGCTTTCTCCTGCAGTGCTGTGGAACACTGCTTGACAGGATGGTGTCTTAATCTTCCCAGGATATGCGTGGAAATCGCTGGGCAGGTCTTCATGACCTGGATCAATCAGAGAGCAGCCTCGGAGCTGGCTGCTCCATTTGGCTGCTGTTCAGAAACACACATAACTCCATCCCGAGCTGCTGTGTATCAATGCATCAACTTGTAGACATGTGCTAGACAGCCTGAGGAGGAGAAAGCCATGAATCAGCCACGTGAAAGGGGATGTGTTTTCTAAATGGGAGCAAACTGCTACGGGCTCAGATTTAAGACCTGGGTTCAGAAGACCAGAAATATGTATTCTTCTCATTTATCTCTGAGCCCCACTGTTTTCCCACAGATCTCCCCACCTGCATGTTCAAGTGCCCAGGCTGGTACCTCCTCCTGGTTGGGCAATTGGGTCAGTAACACCATTGCTCAACCACAGAGCTCTGCTGCTCTCTGCCATGGACCAGTATGAGCTCTGGGATCCCTGCAGTCAGGAGGCTCAAACACCTCTGGGTTACAGGTAAGGAGTCAACACACCAGTACATGTAGGTTGCAAGTTCATGGCAGCAGGGACCGTTGCTTTGTTCCGTGTTTGGATAGTGTCCTGCCCGTGGGGCCATGGCTCCAGGTTAGGGCCCTGCAATGCCACACTAATACAGTGAAATTAAATAATAAATTAGCAGCAATAGCCATAGTAATTAGCGCTTGCTTTGACTTGTTGCCACGGACCCACCAGCCACAAACATTAGTCAGGGTTTGTGATCATGTCTTCCAAACTGCAACTGCTTGCAAAACACCTACTGTCTCTTCACACATGGAAAAGGGGGAGAAAGTCAGAAAAACTGTTGTCTACAACACATCTCATCACCCAGATCCTTCTGGGTTGGCAGTGTTTTCCTCTAGCTGTAAAAAGTCTCTCCCCACTCGTGTTCCATCAGGTGCCTGAGTACTGATCTCTGCCAGGTAAGGAGAAGCAAAGGAGGAATGATGCTCAGCTGGATTTCTTCTGCCTGCCATTGAGTATCAGCCACAGCATGAGTTAAAATAGGGACATAATAGGATAAATGAAAGGGAGTGATTGAGAAGATGTGGGCGACGTGACAGACAAGCAAGCTCCTTGCATGTTGATGAGAACAGCATTATCCAGGCGATGGTTGATTTCTTTTTGTCTTGTTTAAAGGGGCAGCATCTTCGAGAAGCCTGTATTTCTTAAAGGATAATAGTTAAATTGCAGAAAATTCCCATGTCTTCCCAGCAAATCAATTCTACATTCATTTACCAAAAAAAAAAAAGAGAAAAAGGAAAATACAAGGCAAATTAAAACAACAATTTCAAAAGAAACCCAGTATGGGACAGGAAACCTTCACAGGACTTGTCAGCCAAACACACAAAGAATGTGGAAATTGGGAACCCGTTGTGAAACAAGCTGATATTTCAGTGAGGTTTTAATGATCTAGAGCATCACAACAATGGAAAGTCTGCTAGCACTCAAGAACTACATGTGAGAAAGGCTCTTGCAGTCTCTGTGTTCATCTTTCATCAGAGGTGCTTGCTAACGCCATCACACCATTCTGCTTTTATAATCTGTGCTTTATACACATGCATTATTCCCAGGCATTTACTGCAGCTCTGCAATTTGGGGAAGTACAGAACACGGAGATCCATAGAAGGAAAATGCGTAGATGGATTTGAAAGCAATCCTTGCTGAAGGAGCCTTAAGGCCTAGGTGTGTTTACAACCATGACAAAGTTACAGAAAGATGAAAGAGAAGGCGAAGGAAAACGTATAATTAAAGTAGCGTGATGTTACTGTGCACTTATAAACTCAGAATGAATATGGAGAGCTTTTATCACAAGAGGTGCTGCTCTGCTGTCACCAACTTTCCCAAACAGAGGTCATTCAGGCACAGAGAGGCCAAAAAGAGACATCAAAACTGCTTCTAAACAAGGCAGAAGTCGAAGAGGAGTCCCATCAAAGGTGGTTTGGAAAGAGCAACAATAATGAACAATTTGGTTATGAAACAGAATACTCTGGAGGCAATTTAAAGAAGGCAGTTCAGGTCAAAGCTGTTGTGATGGGAAAGAACTTTTAGATTGTTCCAGGTTTAAGGGGACCCAATGTTCCTTCTGTTTGAGGAATCAGTTCCAGCTGGAGACAGGCCAGTTTAGGATCTATGAAGTGATACCAACTCAAATTCCAAGCGAGGATAGGAACTGGTAGGTACAATTAGACTTCTCTTGCATTTTATCTATGATCTTGATAGTGAGAGCAGCCCAAACCAGATAACTCTGATGTAGATAGAAGCAGCCATTCCACTAGCATTTAGAGACAATTCCTGGATTCAAGGTTCTAGTGTGAATTGTAGTAACAATCAGTGAGAGAGAACAGCATTAATCAGGGTGATGTTCACAAAGTCGTAGTGGTAAAGACAGCTACCCCTGTTACCAGAGTGAGGATCTGCTCTTGTTGAAAGGAGCCCACAGGCTCCTTACATATCACAGGCTGTACTATACTCCACTGCTACTACTGGGAGTTAATTCTCTCATAAGCCAGGAGCAGCAGTGTGGCAGCACAATGCCCATAAGGAGGGAAAGTGAAAATTATGTTGATCCGGCAGCAGGACGAGCTGCAGCTCTCTGCGCAGCAAAGGCTGCACCTCACACTCCTGCAGTCAGCCAGTCCAGACCCCTGCTGGCATCTCATAAATCTGTGCCAACTTCATTTATACCCTCCAAACTCATCATGTGAAGGTCCCGCACCAATATCTACAGCTGTGTCATCCATCTGCACAGGTTAGAGGAGGTGCTGTAGCCCAGGAAAACCTCTCACCAAAACCTTCACCCCACCACTCCACTGCCCCAGAAGCTGGTGGAAGTGAGCTTCTTTCACCAGCTTTTAGCTTTCCCAGTGTCAGTGTCTGACCCAAAATGATACTCCGGATAGTTTTCTATCATACCACAGATGTTTTGCAAATACTTCTCATTGCCTCAGTTTCCCCTCTCTGAAATGACATCTTTGAAACGTTCAGGAGTTAACAGTTTTCTCACTGCACTAGGAGCAATATGGTTTCTGTGTTCCTTACTGGAGCTCACGTAGGTGATTTCATGGGATATTCTACTTACCGTGGCCAGGGGTGCTCACACAGGGCAAGAAATAAAAAACCAGTCAAAAGAGTAGAGGGAAAGCTGAGGCCATGGAGTGGTGATCCAGCTTCCTGGAGCCACAACAGAGGACAACAGCAGGGCCAGGAACCAGAACCTCAGCCTACCCAGGGCCAAGCCATCCTTTCAGCATAGATCCCTGCCAGGAGGTTTTGTGTCCATACCAACAATCTCATTCTTGCCCAAATTAAGCAGATTTCCTGTGTCTGCAGAGATACCGACAGCAGCTTTCGTCTGGGTGGAGTCCCAGGTGTTCTCTTGTCTCAGGTGCCATCCAGAAACATCAGGGATAAGAGTGATCCCACTGCTGAGTGGCCTCAGCTGTCATCAGAGATGCAATGACTATTCCTTGTGCGAGCAGGTTACAGCTAAGGAAAGACGAGGTGTGAGGGCTGTGTTTATTTCACTGTATTTTAATGAAGAAACTGGAGCTGCTGTCAGCACTACCCGTGGGTGCATCAGCCACAAATCAACACTTAAATAAATGAACTAAATGACGTGATGTCAACTCCATATTCACAGCAGAGTACTTGGTCAGAGCACAGACCAAGCACTTTGTAATGTTCAGCCTATCCTGAAAATAACCCTTCGGGTAAAAGCCTGAACTAATTAACGAGTAGGCGTCCTGTTCTGAAAGGCAAAGAACTCAGGGGACACAAATGTTAACATTGAGTATCACTGAAAGTAATCAACACTAGAAATGTCTACAGAACTCTAAATCTGGTGTTTCTCATCCTCGCCTCACACCAGCCAGAGCTGCAAACAGCAGAGGAATCTCAGTTGCTCCCCTGGGTGCCAACTCTCCCTGTGTCCCAAGGGAATGTTGATGGGAACCATCAGCAGGGGTGTTTGGTTGGTACCAGCCACGGGGATGGAGCAGGGGGAGGAGGGAGGCAGGTGACTCAGGAGTCCTCCCAGCTTCCAGAAGTGAGAGTTGGTGCCAGCCCAGGTGACTCAGGCTCTAATGCGGTGCCTGGGACAGAGGCTGCAGCCTCTTCCCATCCCTGAGCCCTTTCCTGTGGCGCTGCTTTGGGTCAGTCCCTCGAGCAGCGCTGAGCTGCCTCGGTGGCTTTACCAAGGAGCACTTTGTCCCCAGGAGCAGGGAGGATTGCTGTGCCTCCTCGGTGCTGAGGACAGGCCTGGCCATTTGCCCAGGAGGGCAGTTCCTTCCAGACCTTTCCCTTACCCCATCCATGCATTGGCTCCCGGACATGCAATGGAGGTGCAACCCTTCTTACTGCTCTTCTGTCCTCCTTTGCCCCACAGAGCACCAATGAAGCCATATGCTGCTGCACTGGCAGTTTTCTGCTGAGCGGCAGCAAACCTTTTCTAAAAATAATACTAATTCACCCTCTTTGGCCCTCAGTTTAACCGCTCAAATGTTCCACTTTAAGGAGGTGGCAGCTGCTTTGATCTGCTCCAGTGAAGGTGGATAGAAAGTCTGAAGCTTGCTGGAAGGCAGCTGTTTTTCTACTGTGGCCTTCTGGGAAGATCTTGTGGGTAAGGGAAGGATTAAAGCATAGGTGACGCCTCTCAGGACCTTAATTAGTAGAGGGAAACACCTTGATTGCTGTATTCTGTGACTGCCTCAGTCGGTTAATACCACCTCTGGGGCCCACACTGCTTCTGCACAGTCATCAGAGCAGCTCCCCTGGGTGCACGGAAAACTGAGTGGGAGCGATGAAGAGCTGGAAAATACAGGAGCCTTCAACTGCATCTACATTTTGGAGGGAGCCTGATGAATTTACACAGTCCCTCTGGGTTTTACAGTCTCTGTCCAAGGAAGATCTCCTTCATGTAGGAACTCCATGGAGTTTGGGTGCTGCTCTGCTGACTGTAATTAAGTGCTCCTTGGCTAAATGGTTTTGCTCAGTTTATATGTGATACTTTCCTGGAAGGCTATTAAATGCATGCTGTTTTCCTAAGATAGAGACTTTTGAAGCTATTCCAGGCTTTCATATAAAGATGCTTTTAGTCAGTTGCAGTCAATAGGAGGATGAATGCTTTTCTGTGAGTGCCATGTGAGGCCATCAGAGGCAGATGGGGAGTTCTCAGCACAGCTGTTTTTGTATTTGGTGACTGGGTTGGTTCCCCTTACACAGATTCTGCAGAAGTCCAATGGATTTCAGAGACTTGTGCAAAGCTGTCCCAGTATCACCAACCCCTGGTGCAGGCAACTGGGGACTTTCCATCAGTCCATATGACATAAGAAATGCTATTTTGAGATGTCCCCTCTTCCTCTTACCCAAGCTGTCTTCAGTGTCTTTAGGTTTTGAGTGCTCTCTGTTCAGAGCAGGTCAGAGCCCTTTCTCACAGCCAGATAAAACGCTCACTTGTGCAAACCCACGGGCAGATGACAACTGTTGAGGAGCTCTGTGGCATGAAAGAGACCTCAGGGCATCCATGTGGACCAGTGTGGGTAGGCTGGTCTGCCCACAGGTGTCCTCTGTTGAAGTCTTACTCAGTTCTTGCCTTACTTTCAGCTTTGCAGCTTGGGCAACCATCAGTCATTGCCTCAGCAGTGCCAAGGTCAAGACAGAGCAAATAGATCTGGCTGTGGTAGTTGCTCTTCTGTTGAATCCTTAATCCCTGAAATTAGCACCCAAATTAGCCAAGGCAATGGCCAGAGCTGGACTAGTCAGTCAGTTACTGCAAGAAGAAACCATCCAGGTTCACTTATTTCTTAGGAAGGAACTTCAAACTCTCTTGCATACTAGAGATTGAGGGAGCAGATTTCAGAGGACCTTGCACAGCCCATTTGACTCCTCCATGCAGCAAAATCATTGTAATTTCAAATCATGACATGCAGGCTGCAAACAGTGATGGGTTCTGGGGACTGAGAAGGGATCTGAAATTGGATCCTGGCTCTGAAGTAGGCACATGACCAGTCTCCAGGCATCCCCAAATCCTGATGTGGGAAGAGCTGGTTCTGAATGCTACACATAATCCCCAGTTCTATTAAGGTCCAAACTGATTTTTATAACTTTTTTTGTCTGAATACCACCTCATATATAGCCCATATACCCCTCACTTAGGGATACTTTAAAGTGGGGGATCAAGTTCTCCTCAGTCACAGAGCACTGAGGAGGGATTCAAAAACTCAGGAGGAGCCTATTAAACGTTTCAGGGCAGGTTGCCAGTTCTTTTGCCAGCACACAGACTACTACAAATTCTTACACGCACATACATAGTTCAGACTCGCCCTGCGCAGTGACACCAACCGCATTTAATTCCCGTGCATACCATCCCTCTTTGCCAGCCTCCTCTCTGACGCTTTTTTCCTTGTTCTCCACAAACACAATTCTAAATTCACTCCCTGAGTTTCCATTAAGGATGAGCAAAACAGAGCTTTAAACTCTGAAGCTGTTTTAACCCATTTGCTCCTGGATCAAAGAGTTGTTTTGTTCCAACAACTCAGGAAACTTTCCCCTAATGAAATCATGGTAGGAAAAAAAAATGGGACTAAAAACAAATTAGTTTTACTCAGGTGGAGCAGTTTTCCTTCTCTGGTGTGGTTTTATTTGCAGAGATGTGAGTTAAAGGAATGATGCTAAATACAATCTTAGGACTGATCTCTGTCTTCTATGAATATTCCTTTGCAGAGCACACTCCAGTGTATTCTGGTCTGGACTTGTGGCTGGGAGTTCAAGGTCACATTAAAGAGGCTGACAGTGCAGCTCGGATCCTGCAGCACCTGCTCATGCCTTGGCTCTGATTCTTTTTCAGCAAAATAAAAATTACATTAATAACTATAAAAAACCAACCTGCTGACATGCCACAAGGTTTCAGTTTGATTTTTTTGCTGTTGTTCTTACGAAGAAGAATTAGCTGGAGCACAGGGTAGGTGTATCATTCAGCACTGATGGAGTTAATTGTGATCCCTTTTCCTATGGCCATCCACCACTGGGCGAGTGTAGCTGCATTGTCCATGATCACAGCACTGTGTTAAATGTGCTGCTCTTCCTGGAGCCATAATGTGAAATACTCAGGGCTGTACTAACAAAGACCTTACACTCCATTTTGTGTGTGAAAACATGGAGCTTTTCCATGAGCAGTTCCTGGTCCCTCATGGCATCATGGTGCAGCCTGTGCTTTTACAGTTCACTGAGAGCTGCCTCAGCACATCCTCCAGAAATATCTGTTTTCCAGGATTTAGAATTTTGCTGAGAAAAAAAGAATTCAATGGGCTGAAACTTGGCATTTCAAGGCTCATCCTAGGAGGCATTTTCTCATATTGCTCCAGATTCTGTCATCTTCAAAGGGTGAATTTCTATTTCTTTGCTACTGAGACTGGTAAGAGTCACCAAAAGAAAGAGTGAAAAAATCTGAGTATTAACTTCAGATCAGGCATGTTTTAAATTGAGCAACGAGCACCTTGCGTATACAGTCATGAGATACTTATTTCCCCAACACGGAATTAGTTATTGATAAATCCACAATGTGATGTAGCAACAACTTCCAATGTTCTGTAAGATAAGGGTTATCATTTAATCAGCCAGGAGAATGACATGAAATGGATGCTACATAATAAGCGTCATTCTTGTGGGGGTGCCAGCTCCAACCCAGCAATTTTAAAATGAAGCTTGCTGATGGTTTTCATCACTCTGGTCTGGTCTGAGCTCGGTGCTCTGGCTCATGATTCCCTGTTACCTGTGTAATCATGGGGTTCCTGCTCTCTGGAGAGGCAAAGAGAGGGTTTCAGTCACACTCTGCACAAGCCTGTCCTCTCCCTCCCCACGCTGGCTCCCGGTGTGGTTTTGCTCCTGCTCCTTCAGCCTCTGCTCCCACCAGTGCTGCCTCTCACCCTCACAGCTGTTTGGAGAACTTACAGAGGCACTTCAAGTGAATGTGTAGCATGGACTGACAAATGGAAGATTTTGTAATATTATTTGATCTTTAGATGCAAGTCTTTTAAAGAAATAATCCACCAACATGATCCATTTTGATACTTTTTTCCCAATTCACCTGTTAAATTATTTTATTACAAGTGTTGCCTGTTTTGCCAAGAATTTACTTCTGTCTCATAGCAAGAAATTTTCTCAAACATCTGCTTGTCTGCTCAAGTTTTGCTGCAATGACCTTAATGCATATGTTTCACTGAACCTCCAAAAGTGCTGGCTGGCAAAATGTGAGATACCTGGGCTCTGACCAACATAAGGTACATGGAAAACAGAGCATTTTGCTGCACAAATGCAGAACATCTAGAGCATTACAGGTTTGCACCTGTGCAATTACTTTGATGTAGTCATGCTGGAGCAAGGAGAGAAAAAAACCCCAATGTAGATGAAGATTTCAGCTGACAGTGAAAATAAAAACACAGCTTGTGGTTGTGTGAACTGATCTGTGATAAAAATGTTTGCATAAAATTACATGCAAATGACTGGGAAGTACAAACATACCCGCAAGAAAGTCTGTTCCACTCAGGACCAGAAGCAGAAGTGCTGGAAATATAGGAAGGAAACCTGACCTAAAGGAAGTTAAAGGGTGAGGCTGAGACCTTCTTTCAGCCAAAATCAGTGATAAAGCACTCAGTTTACCTCGCTGGGCAGGGAATCACCCCTTGGTTTGGCAAGTGAACAGTTCCTATCTAGCTCAGAAAAGATTAGGTAGACACCCAAATTGTTGCTGTTTTTACAGAACTTAAACATATTTGAAACCTGTAGAAGCGCATGTTGGTGAGTAATTTTTGGGACCCCGTCTGCCTACGTGGAGGTGGAGGTTGGGGTGGGCATTCAAGATAGAGTAGAGGAGGCAATCCCAGCCCTCTGTCCCATTCACTTTGTCAAGTCATGATTATTCTGGGTCTCAGAAATCATAATTCCCTTGGGTGGGCCCAGCCAACCTGACCGTAAACTCCAGATCAGAGCTCATCTACTGAAGAGAGTTGCTCATGTTGGTGTCTCTTGGCTATTTCTTGAAGGAGACTTTCCCTCATCTTCTGTGTGCAGGTGGCTTCCCCTGTAGAGTGAAGGTGGATCTTGGCTGAACTGTCTGACTGAGCCACCAGAAATGTAACCAGGGTTTTCCTGAGACAGTATAATACATGGTCATGCATCTTTTTAGGGGTCTAATTGGGCAAAGATATACATATATGTATATATATATATATGTAAGTGTGTAAATTTAAAAAAAATGGGTTTCGTTCTCATTTTAACCAAAGATAGGAAAAGTAATAATTATAACTGAAGTAGCGTTGATGCCAAATGACAGCAGTATTTTGCTTATCTGATCTTATCTTTCCTTTGATGGTCTGGTTGCACAATGATTACAGCTATCTCTGCAGAGGCTGAGATAGCACAATATTGCTCATGGAGGTTATCATCTCGCCGCTTCTCATCACAACCACACTGTCATTAATTACCCAAGCTCGAGTTTAACCAGGAATACTTCTCTTTAATATATATTTCCGGCTCCCATATATTACAGGGAAAAGCATTGACTTTATTGGCAAGAAGGACAAACAAAAACAAACTCTCCTGAGATGTTAAGCACATATAAAAATCCAGATGTTTCCAGCATCAGGGTTAGGGGTTTTTTTTATTTTCCTTTCTTTTGGTCTCTGTTTTCCTGCCAGCCCCACAGGAAAGCACACACAGAATGAAGCCTCTCTCCAATGGTAGCTTTGAGGTGCAAACTCTACAAACAAGAAAAAACAAACACAGTCAAAACCAAGCATTTTCCTCCTTTGTCGTTCGTTCAGCCACTGCTGAGCCCCAGGCTCGTACCTGGGGTAAGAGATTTTCCTGTTTCTTCCAAGGCCACGCTTATGTGACCTGGGGACTTCTAAGTCTGGGAAAGAAGGGGCAGGAGGGGGTGCCTCATCTGGCAGATCCTTCCTGCGAGAAGTCCAAGTGGTGGCTGCCCATTGATCCCGAGCCGGCGTGTGGCGGTGGAGATAAAGTTGTGTTTGTTGTGCACCTCACGCTGGCCAGGCCATCCTTATCTCTCCTGCAAATCGGGGGCAACACCACTTGTGTGGGTTCTTGGGCAGGCTGGGGAGGGGAAAGACCTTGTGCTCAGGACTAAGGAATTTCCTCTATTATCTGATTAATCTTTAGGACTTCCCTGCCTTCCTTCCCCTCTTCTTACAATCGTGCTGTGTGCAGGCCTGGAGGACTCCCGGGAGTCTGAAGGACACGCTGATTTATTCTTTGTTCATGGCTGCATTAATGAAGGGCAGTAGTCTTTCCAACTCGGTGAGTTCTCTAGACTTGATAAAACTTGCATAAAAACACGGGGAGGATTCAGTGCTACTACTCCTCTGCTTTATTAAATAGCTGCTGTATTAGGCACTTTGCAAAGTATTAGTGCAATTAGTGGTCTACATTTATATAAATCTGATAGTGACCTGTGATAAGAGAATGATACCATAGCATCTTGCTGATGCCACTTTTCTTCTCAGAGTGTTATTTCCCAATATCTTACTCCATCCTGACCCAGCAGTAATGAAGTCAATGGAAACTTTTCCTTTGATGTGAGAGGGAGCAGCAGAAAACTCACCCTTAAATTCCTCACACAAACCTGACTCTCATTAAAGTTACTGGAAAAAATATATGTGTCCAGCTTGTATATGGAAATTATGCTGATTGTCCCTTCTGACCGTAATAAAAAATAGCCCCAACCAAACCGAAAAAGCAACAAGCAAAATAATTTAGGAAAGAGAGCATAAGTCCAACAAAGAATACTTTTCCAGTGTATTAAGTAAGTACCATATATTCCATGGTTGTGCTTACTGCTCAGTAGGGGAACTCATTTTCAATGGAGGATAGCAAAGTTAATCCTGTTCTGTTTTCTTTTGCTTACTAAAAGAGTTTGAAAGACAAGCATTTGTTAATTGTATGTACAGAAAATGCACATGCAGAGCTCAGTTTAATCCCCAAAGTTGCAAAGATTCCAGGAAAACCAGTTCAAATTAGAGGAAGGAGAGCAAAGAGGAAATTCCCTCTTTCTTTTTTCCTTTTTCAATCAAAAAATTTTCAGACCCTGATGGAAAAAAAAAATGTTGAAAAACACCCCTCAGTTCTACTCTGTAAATTTTAGAATTACAGTCAATTCAATGTATTTCATTTCATCGAGCCCTGGCAAGAAATTCACTGATGGGGAAAATATCTTTATTACACAGGGAATCATTTGCTTTTCCACTATCAGTTTAACAGCACCTCCCAAAACACTGTTAGGATCTAACTTTTCAGCCAAGTTTCTTCTGGAAGTGCTGAAACAGGTTCTCTTTAGAGATATGAGTGCTGCCTGTCCATGAGGTTTCCCAGAGATGGACAGACAGTGACCAAATTGTGTGACAAAATGTACAGTTTTGCCAGGCAGGTATAAAAGGCATCTTGGTGTCAAAGCCCATGGTTTGCTCTCTGAGCAGTCCCTGGGTGCTGGAACAGCCCTCACTGCACTTCTCTGTCCTCTCTGCCCAAGCACAACAAGTGACACACCACCAGAAAAAGGGATATTTGCAAATCTGGGAGTTCCAATGCAGGTCTCCAAAGCAGTTGAGGAAAGTCACTCTCCAAATATCTGAGTCAGCCCCTGCTCACCAGCTGACAGCGGGTGCTGCTGAGTGCTCTGCCCCTCAGAGACCCAAATCCCTTCCTGGGCTGTTGCAAGCCTGAGAGCAGCTGGAGTCCTTAGTCACCTCTCCGTTAAAGTCCTGCCCTGGCGTCATCGGTGAAAGACTTGATCTTCTGCCGTTTTTACAGCCGGAACCCTTCTCTCACCACCTCCCAACGTGCCACAGCAGGACAGAGCTGTGACCCATCCTCTTGTATTTGCTGTTCCAAGGCACAGAGGTCTCTTTCAGAGGCATGGTCCCGTCTGGGATTCCTTTCTTTGACTCTGTCCAGCAGCCATCTGTTGTGCTCTCTTTGTTGACCCATAACAGGGCACAGGACATCTCACTTCTCCCAGCTGCGGGTACACAGTGACCAGTAGCTAGCTCTTCCCTAATTTTTTTTTTTTTTTGGCTCTGTGGCTACATTTGCTAAGCCCCAGTTGGGTTCCTGGCAAGTCCTGTGGCCTCCTTGACAGAGAATTGCCTCATAGGTTGTCTGTAAGAGCAAGGACAGGCAACAGCACAGCACCTCTGCTGTGTGCCGACTTCTCCCTCGGCAGATGAGTTTCTGAAATCTCAACCAAATGCCTGAGTTGTTCCTTGTGTTTTTAAGAGGAACTGGTGCGTTTACATGCCCGGAGATGCTGACAGGCATTGATTCATCTCAAGAGTCAATCCGTGTCTTCCAAGGATGGTTGGTAGAAGTTATTAAGGCAGCAACCATTGAAAGGTTGGTGTCTGTGTCTGAGGTGAAAGCAGTGTGGATTAGACTGAAAAGACTAAATATTCTGGTCAACATTCCTGGGGAAGAGGGGGCTGCTGGTATCTTGCTCAAGATTTTCCTTTGGGGCATTGGATTTCCAGTGTTTTCCCCTCTCAGATTTTAGCCCCCACAACTCTTCTGTTCTCATAGCAGAAGAGCTGAAGCAATGGGGAACCCAAGACTGGTCCCACACCCTACAGGAATGAGGATCCAGATCTTGCAGAGGCTGAGAGACAGGACAATATTGCTTGTAATGATTATGGTGCTGCTTGTCCTCTGCACACCCACACTGTTGTCAGTAAGCCAACAGGAAGAAAAATGCCCCCAGGTTGCCTGAGTCCCTTCCTCCCAACCACTTTTGGTTTTTTAAGGTCCTTAAAGACGTGCAATTTCTACATACTTACCCTAAACATGCACAAGAAACAGCATCCACAGGAAGAGCTGAAATTGAATCTATTTAAGCATTTCTCACAACAGCCAAGCTCAAGAGAACAGCCCAGGAGCCTGGGCTCCATCTCTGCAGTGAGGCTGTGGGTGGATGTGTTTTCAGTAAGCAATCCAAGCCCTCACAGATCTACAGACCCCTTTACTCTTCCCCTTGATTTTGATGGTTTTTGCCCAACTCATCACAACTTTTCCCTCAATTCAGAGATAAGAGAGCAGAGAAGGAAAACCTAGCCCCTCTGTGATTCTTCAGGACCTGCTGGGGTTCCCTCAGGGTCCAGTTCATAGGTTCTTCTCATTTTCAAGAGGTTTTCCCCACCCCTGAAGCTGACTAAGGCTTGGCTTGTCCAGGGAGGCAGCAGCTGCGGTTAGCTGGAAATAAGAAAGGGAATAATTCCTCCTACACACTCAGAGACCGCACTCTGACCTGGTGAGTAAAAAGACAATTTATGGGCACTTGGGAGAACTGTGTGTAGACCACCTTACCCTGAGGCAGAACCAGAGCCACGCTGTGGGTGGGAGAGGGAAGAAAAGTCAGAGGGGAGTAGGAGAAGAACACAGGAGGAAGAATAAGAGGGGGTGAAAGATTCATAAAATCATTTTAAAAGATCCTTCTTAGTCCCTCCTTGCTGACTCTTGGCGCTGCAGACTGGACACAGGCGCTTGGCACAGCTCAGTCTCTGGGACACACACAGCAGGGACCTGCCCCATGCACTGCACACACTGCAGTCCTCCCACCCACAAAACCTCTCCTGGGCCCTCTCTGGGTTTGTTTCAGCTTGGAAACCCACCACACCTCTGATGTCATCCCCCACTGGGGCTTGAATTCATTTCAAGTTGACTGGTCCAGCACAAGAAACATTATTTTTATATGTATGAGGTATATCTATGGTTCATAAAACACCACACTGACTGAAGTGGCTGGAGACTGAGTGATAAACCGAGGCCAAGTATTTATACAATTGGTTCCGAAAAGGGATTTTTATTGATTGAATGCATCATTTTTTCCCATTATACTTTTGGGGCTACTTATGTCAACCCTGCTGCACAGACTGAGGCTCCACATACTGCACAAAACTCAAGCATAGAGACCAGCAGGAAAATTAAGAGGCAAACCAATTAATACATCCAGTCTTGTGTTTATTAGATACCTTTTGAAATGACTGCTTTTTGCCTTTAAAAAAAGACTCCAAGCTCTGTCACTGAAAGTTTGTGAAACCCTCACAGTCTAGGAGTGAATTATTAGTTTTTCTTGCATGAAAACTCTGTAAAACATTAGCTTCATGGCAATTGATGAAGCATTTCAGCATGTCTATTTTATCATCACATAGAAAGAATCCAAGAACATTTTACTGCCCACTAGAGCCTTTGTCCATAAGAAGTGAGTGTTTTGTTCCAGCAATGATAAAGACCTCCTGTATAGCTCTTGTCTAGGACTGTGCTTTGAACTTTAAAATTAACCAGTGCCAGTAAACAGGAAACACCAGATTACAGTTTAGCTTGCATTAAATTGTCCTCTTGCCTTTTTTTGTTGTTGTTTTTATGTTTTAGGCGGGGACAAATAAAATGTTCCATCAAAGCTGAGGCCACAAATTGTTTATTTATTGGGGGTATTTTGCACTTTACATTGCAAGTTGCTGCAACTGAAAGAAACAGGGGTTGGCACGAAAAGGGGAGGAGGAGTGAGAGCTATAATGGAAGAAATGTTACCCAATAATTAAAATTCAGTGGTACTGTAAATCCTAATGGAAACAACAATGTGTCTTTGTGTACAATTAACTCTGGGCTCCAGTTCATGATAAAAATTCTAGCTTGTAAAAAGCCTTGACCTCAATACCGAGAGCTCAACAGAGGTTCACAGATCTGGCTTAAAAAAAAAAACTTTCACAGAGGGGGAACAAATAATAGCTGGACTTGGTCCCCTAAATATGCTCCAATTATTCAGGGTGGTTGAAGATAAGATACAGGAGAAGTACCAAGGGGAAAACAGTCCCATAGCTCACAAAAAAGTACAAAGTGCTGCTTGAAGTCTAGAGAGAAAATTCACCCTCCCCCCCTTTTTATCCCAATCTTACATTCTGCAGGGCACCCTGTGTGTTAAAGTCCTAGAAAAATCTTTATTATTAGTTTAATACTTTTTTAAATGTTAACAAAGCAGACAAAACGAGTTGTTCATTACAGTGAGTGACTGACAGGGAAACATGAAGGACTATTCATTAAATAATTACTACTTTTAGGCAGAAAAAGTTACTGTGCTTAAAAGGGGAAAAACAGTGCAAAATCAAATTGTCTATTCTCTTTTTGGTGGGTGTGTGTGGAGGGAGTAATGTCTCATGGAAAAGACAGTTCTACAAATGTCAATCACTTTGACAAGCAATTATCAGCCTCAAGGAAAGGACACAGACTGTGAGCAGAGCCCCTCAGAGCAGAGTAGCTCAGGTACTGTGCCACGGAATGGTGGGCAGAGTGGGACTTGTCCAGAAGAGCAGATCTATAGTTTATCTGCAAGCCTGTGGAAACAGGATCAAACCTCATAACACTTCCTAATCAGCTATCATTACTTTTGTAGAGGATATTTTTTTTGTTTCCCACCGCCTCTGAAAATGAAAGGACAACACAAAATTTTATGGACAGAAAATTAATTCAAAAAAGGTGTTTTGGAAATATTTTTTGTCAGAACTCAGACAGACTAGATTTGTACTTGGGTGAGAAACAAGATTGTCAAAAACATTTAAGTGTCTGAAGCCCTCAGATTCAAATGAAATTATAGAATCATAGAATTATTTAGCTTGGAAAAGACCTTGAAGACTTTTGAGTATAACTGTAAACCCAGCTCTGCCAAGCCCACCACTAAAACATGGTCCTAAGTGTCTACTTTTTGAACACTTGTTTGCTCCTAAATCCCCTTGATTGTCCTCACATAGGCGTCTACTTTTTTTTTGCCATTATTAAAATAGCACAAGAATCAATTTTTAAACACCTGTGGAATAAAATATCAGAAATTACTCCTTCACATCCTTACACTGGAAAACAGAAAGGCTCTCCACTTGCCTGGCATCATTCATCAGTAGCAAAGTGCCCAAGAAAGGGAGCTGTGAGTTGCTTCTGAGAGTGACTTACAGCCCCTTTCCACAAGAGCTGTCGGTGCTCAGATGTTTGATTGCAAGGCTATTTAGGAGGTGCTTAAAATACAGATAAAGCAGAGAGATGTGATCTCTATGCTTGTGGAAAGCTATAAAAAGAAGCAATTCTGCGCTTCAACCACTATCTTTTGATCCTTAACCAGAGGTAGGTTTGGGAAGGAGCTTGCTTGTGTACACTGCAGCGTGTTAGCTCTTGGCATCAGGTCAGTTACAGAAGGAACAGAGCAGAAGTAGCTGTTTGTGGTAGAAAGGAAAGAAAGCTTAAAATGAGTGCAAGTGTGGGAAAATAGCACTTTCATGCAAATAATCTTTACAGTGAAAAACTCCATCTGCTCTGGCCCTGTGTATTTGAACTTATTTTATGTTGTGCTGGAGCATGCAGATTCCCTGAGAAACTGCTTAAAAACAGAAGTCCCACCAGGCTTTTGTGTGTCTGTATATCCTTGGCATGTCACTTAACTCCATTCTCACCTCAGCCACGAAACACCACTGCAGTTGGTGGGATTCCTCAGGGGAATCATTTCCAAGGAGAAATGGCATTTGGTCCATTTTAGGTGGGAACATGTGCACTCATGTCCCAGACGGCTGAGCATGCTGAGAGCTGGTGACAACAGTGACAGCCAATGCCATAAGTCTTGCTGATCCCAGTGGGGCAACAGCAAGTCCTTAATCCCCGTGTTGTTTCCAAGCTTCCTGTTTTGAAATTGCCATAATTAAATTCTAAAGACTGAGAAAGCACCAAACGAGTTGCCAAGTTTATGTCAAGCTTTATCAGCTGATCTCATCATAATCCGGTAAATAGCATATCATGAACATCAAATCTAATTAAATCCTCTTCAGATACGGGTTAAAAAACAGACACAAACAAGAATCAAACATTTAAAACCTGCTGCTATACAATCAGAGTTAATCCACAGGGAGAAGTGAATTTCCTTGAAATCTGGACAAATAAGCCTTCTATGCTTTCCTTTCCCCAGTGGCTCATGGTCTCTCTGGCACACACAATCAGAGGGAAAATGCAGTTAACTGGGGTTTTATTTTCAACATAGATTGCATGAAATGGACCTCTAAAGTCTGACTTCTGAAGTAGAATACAGGATGGGGCAGAGGAGACATATTTCATTTATATATATATATTTATCTCCAATATTCTCTGCAGTATTTTGGTGCTGTCCATACGTAAGAGAATGCTGTCTTGCCATAGGAAGCACAATGAAAAAATCTCTACTGTGGGCTCAAAAAGGCAGCAGTGACGTCGTTGTTCTTAAGGCAGTCTCTTGATCATTACATTATCTGCCAGGCACCTTTCGAAACACCTCCAATGCAATAGTTGTCTGTGTGTGTGCACAAGCCCTTAGGGCTACACCTATGCTGCTAGTAAATTAAACAGTGGCAGGTAATATTCCCAGGCATTGGAATTTGATAGTCTACATTGTTAAATTCCTAGAACCTGCCCTGGCACATTTTTGACCTGAATCAATTAGTGTTCTCCCACACATGTCCCAGGAATTAAGGAGTTAGTACAGCCAGAGACCATTCCCAAGAGGTGCCGTGACTTCAGTCGTCGTGTGTGGTGACAAGAGGAGTTTGATATTATAGACATGACTCACTCCAGGTCAGTGGGCTTCGTTGCCAGAGAACAGCCCTAACAACACCTAATTTTCTAATCAGAGCTGTTGCCTCTGTGCACGTCTTAGCCTACATCTGCTCTGTACTTAATTTGGGTACGTCATAAGAGTGCTCTACCCGGAGCAGATCTCATCAGAGCTGTATGAAAGGGCAGCTCAGGACTTTATCTGCTGGGTGACTTTATGAACCACAGCTTTCCTACACACAGGCAGGAGCTGCTCTCAAATCCAACCTTTCCAATAAGTTCCATTAGGTTACAGCAGAGTGGAACATGGTAAATGAGCTTCTCTTTTCCCACCCTTCTTTCGTGATGCGAACTAGAACATCCCTGGTCTCTCTGACAACCAGCAAGAAGTTGATGTTTGTACCTCTTGCAGTCCTCTAAAGAACTCATTCAGAAGAGCATGAATTCATAACAAGGAGTATAATTTCATTCGAGAAAAAAAAAAAAAAAAAAAGCTGTCTCTTCACCTCCAGGATTAAACTAAAAATCAAAGCTCAGAACGGATTTGCCTCAAGTGAAGAGAGCAGCCCCTCTGGTGTGGATTCATCCCACCCAGATTTATGTATCTAAAATAAAACCTCATCTTCTCAAGGCTTCTCTGCAGCCAAAGGAATGTGACTCTAGAAGGAGTTTGGTTCATCTCAGACCCAGATTGTGACTCCACTAATACAAGGAGCATAGGCCAGCAATAATCATCATTTCAGTATCTCAAATTAATGTCTTTTACCTGAAAACCTGCAGTGCTTCTTGATCTACCCACTTTTGACATTGGCTTCCAACAGCCTTTTACAAGCCTCACCAACACTTTTCTGTATTTTCACAGAAAATTAACCAGTTGCGTGCCTGTCAACAATTGTAAAAACTACAGTCAGAGTTTCAGACCTGATTCAAAATTAAGTTTCTGCTCTCACGATAAAAACCCCTAAATGTCATACCACTAAGGTCACCCTGACTGAGAAGGTGAAGCAGAGCAATGGTTCATCATAAATAGTTCGTTCCCATGCCTGTAATTTCCCCTAAAGCAATGTTGACTGACCTTACTATTTACCAACATCACAGCTAACACCAGGGTGGATGCTGGACTAAGGAATTCTTCTCCTGTACAGGCTTTAATACCACAATTCTGTATGTTGTGATTATTCAAAAACTCATAGCAAAGATGGGGATGGATGGGTGGGTGGATGGATGGACGGATGGATGGATGGACGGATGGACAGATGGATGGATGGATGGATGGATGGATGGATGGATGGATGGATGGATGAATGGATGTGGAAGCAAGGGCACAAGAATAGCCACTTAAATTTGCATCCCCACCACACAGCAGCTGCAAGGCACCTGCTGCTTCCAGCCATGTGGAGGAATGTATCCCAGACACTTGTATTGCAGTACTACAGCCCATCTAAATATTGTTGTGATATGGATTTAAATCAAGCAAACTGCAGTTTGTACCTGTGACATTTAAAATGTGCTTAAAACAGGATTTTTCTCCCCCGCTCTCTGATTCCATTCCTTAAAATAAATTTATTTGTGCTGCAGAATCTGAATTTACCTGTCTTTGGAAATGCTTTAGTACAGGATGTTGTGCAAAAGTGGCAATTTGTGATACTTGGGCATTTTGTAACTCTGTGACTTTCCTGCTCCTGTTCTTCCTCCCTCTCCACATGCCACTCACACTGCCAGTCACTCCTGCAGCACAGCCTGTGTTTTGGCAGTCTGTGTCCTCAAAGCCCAGCTATCATTCCCCGTGTCTCCATTAGGATAGTGCACCTTTAGTTCACCCCCTTTTCCAGGAGGTCTGCAGTCCAACAGGCAAAGGCAGCTTCAGAAGGAGACCTTGCCAAGCTTATTTGCAGAGAGCTAATGACAGAGAGACAATGGCTGTGAGGAAGGGAAGAGAATCAACTCACCCGGTCATCTGGCAAGGAAGGAATACACATTTCCCTTCTTTCCAAGGTTTTGCTTTGGGTCCAGAGGGAAAGGTCTGCTGTATTCAGTGGAAACAAGACTACTTATGTAGCTGAGCATCAGAAGAGCCAGAAAAGCCAGTGACCTGTGGTGTCTTTAGAGAAAGATAATATTTAACAGCTTTAAAAGGAAAGAAACTTTAATCTTTGAAGACCAGAGACAGCAAACTATATTATCTGTCAGTGTTATTATTAATAGTAAAAAATACCAGTAACACCTTGACAAATTCCAAGCACAGCTGATGATCCACCTTAGCTGATCACTTTTTTTGCTAATTGGGTCTTACAGCTTTTGGGCTGAGCCTACATGTCAGTGAGCATGTAGTTGTGTATCAGGTGTGCATCCATTCCTTCACCCCCTTCAGTTGCTGTCATTTTAGTATCAAGACAAAGGCACAGGGTGAAAACTGCACCTTGACACTTCTTAGTTTGTTGCAGCTTTGATGCTGGAACAGTTACTGTGTCTTCAAGATTCTTTTTCTCAAAGTCACTGTTCTTCCTCCTTGCCAATGATGCCTCAGTATGTGGATATATGTTGGGTACCTAAGGGGCACACTCCAAGTGCATCAATATTTTTTTGAATCTTGTTTGTACAGCCAGTTGTAGAGCCAGTTGTTGATAAAATCTTTCTGTTCAATGTACAGGACCTTTTACTTCTTTGCAAGTGATGACATTTTTGCCTAACACTTTGGTGGATCTCCATAATTTGAAAACATCAATCAATGTTGAAGTTATACCCAAGCAGTGAATTTTCTCTTTGGGTGTTGGAGGTGATGCCCCTTCTCAGATGCACTTGTTGAAACTCAAGACTTTCCAGCTGTTCCAGCGAGGATCCACTGACTTTGCTCTGTGAACACAAACCCAACGTGGCACCTGAGGCAGCGTTTGCTTCCTTTACTCTTCCCTTAGCTGTGGAAGCACCCTTGGGGTTGGTTGTGGATGATCCTGCTGACACTGGGAGTGATCCTGGGTGTATCCTCAGTCTGGCACTCCTTGCTCTGCCTTGCAGCCCCTCATATGACCCATGTAAGGTGGACACAATGGCCTTGGGCCCCTTCTGCAAGGGAGCAGATGGGACTTGCCAGCTTACACAGCCTGGGTTGAGTTCTGGCCTTTAAAGAAGAGAACAACATGAGGTGCTTCAGGCTGTCCTTGCGGTAGTCTTATCTTAGCTAGATGTAGATAAAGCCTTTAGCCCAAGGTGGAGCAGCATTTGCTTCCCTTGGATACTCTGGGGAGATTCTCAGGAGACAGAGAGAAACACTGGAGAGGAACACAGATGCTCACCTCTCATGCCCACCTGGAAGTGAAGCACCTATGATGTACTGGTTAGAGTCACCTCCTAGGTGACTAAGAAAAGTCATATCTTGAAGATCTAGGTAATGCAGTCCCAGAGAGACTTTACTTCATCTTCAGAAGGTGCAGTTCTAAAGACTCAATATAAATTTTTTTAAACAGAATTATAGAAGACTGCTGACTGCTATGCACATTAAAAAAAACTATTTGAATGACCGGTTTGGGATATATTAAGGCTGTTTGACAGGAGCTGTTGTATCTTGTTAGCTGACATCTCATGGCTGCTTCTCTTCTGTGGCCACTGGGAGCTTCCCAGTGGTCGCAAGGACCTACCACGGACAGCCCTGCTCTAGGAAGAGATTCCATCAGAGCTAAAGACTCAGGCATGACTCCAAGGCACGACCTGGGGCTCATCCTGGGTGAGCATGGCAGTAGGTGGCAGCAGTGCAAATCACCCCTAATGCTCATGGAACCAAGGTGGTCCTGCTTGACATTGACCATTTCTCAAGGAACAAGAGGAATCAAGGTCCAAGATCAACCATAATCATCCTCCAGAGGCTCCAAAACCACTCTGCCATTTGATGCAATTCATTTTTTCCACACAGAGCTCACATTTCCCAGAACTGAAGGTAGGACCCTGATCTCCAGTGCTGAGCACCTCTGGTGATGACTGAGCTTTTGGGTCTATGTCAGCAATCACAAGAGTGGATAAAACCTCTGTAATTGAATGTTCCCACCATGCTCACACGATGCTGAGCACTCCCGGATGCAGGCACTCGTTTTGGGCTCTACCTGGAGAGCTGAGCTTTTGTGAAGCAAATGAAAAGGCAACAGGCAGGGAACTACCGAGGGCCACCGATATAAATGCAAGCACAGCTCCAGGCTGAAAAACAAAGGGCAGGGAAATGAAAAGCAAAGCTGATGAACCATCCTCAGTATTAGCACTTGTGGTTCACCTTCCCCTCCCAGGAAGATTTAAGGCCTCAGTGACAGCTGTCAATCTCACCTCCCCTGCAGGAGGGGGTTGGCTTAAGTGGTGTGTCAGGAGAGGATGGCAAGAGGGATTTCCTTTTGGTTTTTTAAGGAATTAAAGAAGATCTTGTGTCTTTAACCTTCAGGATAACCTTGTTTCAGTCTGGTTCTCATTGCTGGACTGCTCCTTGATGAGCTTTTTATGCCTGATTAATTAGTACACTGAAGGGAAGTGGGGGCTGCTCTGCCCCCACTTAGTCAGCTTGTGCCTCCTTCTGACTAATCCACCACCCAGCTCTACAGCTCCAGAGGGTCTGCAGTTGCCTCTTTCATGCCTCTGGTGTGGGGTTTCATTACCTTTTTCTACTTTTTGATTGCATGCTTCCTATTGATTTAGCCACATTTATTGAGGGCTAGCTGGAGACCAGTTTAATTTGAGTTTGTAGGCTTTATTTCTCCACTACCACAAAACTTTTCAAAGAAAAAGAAAATGCAGATGCAGGAGTGAATGGTTCAGATTTATGGAGCATTATCTTCCAAAGAATCACTTTTACAGTGTTATTGATGACAAGAAATCATAATTTTTTAGGAAGATAACTTTGCATATGCCATTATTGCCAGCGTGTGTGCAATCAAGAGAAAAGCACTTTTGTGGTCCTTTAATTTTTAGAAATATGAACCCATAATAATACAACTTACTCTAAATTATTTTGTGTCCCAGTTTTCCCAGGGGGGCAGGGAGGAAATACTGACCCTCTTGGTAAATCACTTTCAGCTCTGACAATAAAAAGTACTGGATAATAGCTTAGCAGTATTACCAGGGATAAAAATGAAGGCAGCTTTCAGCTCAAATAGTTTTTTGGCTAAAACAGGAAAAAGTAAAACTACAAAGCAGATGCCAGCGTACAAAACAGAAGTTTTTGGCTACCGGAGTCAGGGCAGGTGGTGGCTCAGTCACTTTGCCACTCTCTAGGAGTTATGGGGCAGTCAGGTCCAATTCATGGGGAAGAAGTGGTGTGAGAGTGCCCTCGAGACACCTCGTGCAGCCTGCCCAGCCCTGTGGGACCAGCCATGCCCTTGGTCCTGCCCTCTCACCTCTCCTCTCTGCAGGTCAGGCCAGGGCTCTGCGCTGGATCAAACAGGAGTCAATGACTTCGTGGAGACGTGCCCGGGTGGGGCTCTCCAGGCTGGCCCAGGGGGCAGCCAAGGTGAGCCACAGCCCCTCCTGATCGCTCCCGATGAGTCAATGAGCTCCACGCTAGCCTGAGGGTGTGCCTGGTATCCACGTTTCAGGTGCTGACAGGAGGGGAACGAATCTGGGTTTGGAGTGAAAAAAGGAAAAGCTTCTTTCTGGGACTGTAACCCCACAGTTACAGCAGGGTCCCTCCCCAGGCTGTCGGCAGCTGGTATGGGTGTTGCCCAACCTCTTTTTGGGCTTCTTCTCAGCTTTGGTGATGCTGCTGGGTCCCCAGCAGGAGAGCTCCGAGGAGCTGCAAAGCAGCACTTCTGTATTCCAGGGAAAATCCTGCTTCATGGCACCATCCTCAGTGCTCAGGTGCTTTCCTGGGTGCGTGGTGTGTTTAATTGAGAACTCACAGAATAACTAAACTCTCAGAATGCCAAATTCTCCTTCCTGCAGTAATTCCAGGCTTGGAGCTGCGGAAAACAGTCTGGAAGGGACCCGGAGAGGCATGTAGTACATCTCAGTTCCCAAGGCAGGATCAGGTCTTCTTATGAGGATCCTTTTTTGTCTAACCTGTTTTCAAAACCATCTGGGAATAAAAATCCAAACCCTCCCTGAGTGATCTCTTCTGTTGCTCACCTGGGCTTTGACTCACAGAATGGTGAATTCCCCCAGAGTGATGCAAGGAGAGGTTATATACAAAATATTCCTTATACGGGAGGCATGGTAAAAAAAATTGGAGATAATACATGAGTATCTCACCTGTCTGGTATTTAGACACTTAGTGACCCTGGGTAACCCAGACCAGGCATTTTAGCTGCAAATAACTTCACAAAGTAACAAGAAATCTGCCCCTCTGTTTTTAAAACTCTTCCAAAGCCTGCTTTGGTAGGTTGCATTTCAAAACAGAGTCCTACTGGTTCAGTGACACATGTAGCCCTATTTCACCAGAGAGAAGTTCAATGCTCGGCCAGCACAGCTGGGAAGCTTTAGTTCAGTTTAACTTTGTTAAGGGAAAACTGAACAGCTCATTTTGAATATCTTTTACCTCCAAAGTACATGACTAAACTTGCATTTTTTCCCCCTGGTAAAATCCTGTTGCTTCTGGAGAAGCTGAACTGAGCAGACCCCTGGAAACTTTCTGCTGCACTGGAGGGCAGGAGGGCACTGAACTGTCCCAGGCTCTGGTGAAATATGGGGCATGTTGTGGAAGCAGAGGAGCACCATGAAACAAGATGCATGTGGTTTTCCATCCTCTTACCTTGGGTTACTCTGAGACATGGCCCAGTGAAGAGTGACATGAACTGGGGTGCAAGAAGCACTTCCTCTATCAGGAATTCCTCTGTTATCAGCAAATAATAACCACCCCTCCAAAATATCAGTCCTGAGCCACTGCCTGCTGCCGAGGGAATATAAATGCCATTGCACAGGGCATGGGTGAGACGCTGCAGCACAGCCATGAGGAGGAGCACAGCACAGAGCCTGGGGACATCTGAGAGCCCTCTCCACATGGACAGACCTAGAGAGCTTGGTTCCAGCCTTGCCCAGCAAAACTCGGGGTTCAAGGAGGCACAAAAATCCATTAATGGGACAGTGTAGCACATGTAAGCTGAAAAATAACCACTACACACACTGCAGCAGAGTAAAGTGGTCATGGAGGATGTTGGGCTAAAAATTTCAGCAGCATCTCCTTAAAGAACAGCAGCAAGCTGGCGCCTGTGGAGAGCTCCAGGAGCCCCACCAGGCCACACTAGCAACGGCATTAAACTTCCTTTTTGCAATATATTTACTCAATGAACCCTAGAGCTCTGGCCTCGGACAGGAGAACACGCAGGGAGCGGAACAGATCCCTCCTCACCTTTCAGAACGGGGTCAAACACCAAGTTTAGCTCCCAGAGCCTGCACAGGTCACCTCCCAGTTCCCACTGCAGGGGAAGTGAAACGCTCTGGTGGGCTCCAGCACTCCCGATTCCTCTTTGCACAGAACTCGAAGAACTTTCCTGTCCCCTTCACGTGGGCACTTCCCTCTGCCTCAGAGTGACCATCCACCTCCCGGCCACTGCCCCGGCCACCCACAGTGGCCTTGGCTCTGGCTGCAGCAGCGAGCGGGGAAGGAACAGCAACCCAAGCAGATTTTTGTCCCCAGGGTCCTACATTTACGTGGCAGGATGCAGAGAGCAGCTTCTGAGGAGCTGATGTCTCAAAGCTCAGCACTGGGTACAGAAGTATAAAAACTTACAAGAAAAATGACATGCGATATGGCTTAGAGCAGCAGAACTACCCATTGTGCAGCCTGGTTAAGCACAGAGAAAACACAGACCTGTGTGCAGGGAGGGAGGGAGATTGGGTTTGAATTAAACTGATTTTCCCCTTGACTCCCAGCAGCCAAACTGAAAAATAAATTATTCACCAAGGCTTATTCCCAGAGAAGCCCTGCAGGACTGCAGGCCCAGGCCACTGCCCAGGTGTGTACTGTCTAGAGCTCAATTTGATAGCACTTTGCTATCGAGAGGAAACAAATTAATTTTCCTTCCTTGAAATTGGGAGACACTTGCATTAGGCCATGCATAAAATAAAAATAAGGAGGTCCTGAAAGAAATTACTGAGAGCAATAAGTATCCCAAGCCATTGCCTGCTGAGAGCTGAAGGAAATGGAGGCTGAGATGAGGAAAAAAATGCAATTTTATTCCCCCTTTAAACAGAAAGGCTTATTAAAACCAACTCTTTGAGACTGAGCATTGCTCTCTGTGAGTCAGGGCTGCTTTCTGGGTGTTTGGGGGAGAGGACAGCAAACACCTCACAGTGGGTGCCCTCCTGAGGTGACAGCATCACCTCTGAAATCTGCAGGAGGAGCAGTCCAAGGAGATTACCCGGACCTGAACAGAGCAAAAAAGGCTCACAGGACCTGCTGTGGGCAGTCTTCCCATGGTGGAAGCTGTTCAGATGTGCATGAGAACCCTCCTTCTGTGGGTCAGAACATTCAGAGACCACTGAAATATTCAGCTTGAAAGCTTGGGGATCAAATTAGTGATCTGCTGTGAAAAGTATGCAGATTTTTCTAAAGAAGATGCTGCTGTTCTAAATTTAAAAACAAAAAGAAATTCCCAGCAAGTGAGACAAGAGGAGCAACTCCCCTCCCGCCTTGTAGCCAAACACAGGGTAATGTTTTCTTTCTGACTAAAACTGAACCATTACGGGAAAAATGTTGCTTATCAGGAAGTTTGCTGTAGGTTTTGCCAGTCCAGCAGTGAATTCTCCAGGGATAACCTGCTCCCTCGTCCTTTGCTGGCAGCGGCAGATGCAGGCAGCCGCCCTGCCCTCTCCCCTGTCTGCCTTGCGGCTTGGTTTAGAGTCACTAAGGGTAAAAAATAGCCTAAGAAATGTGTGCAGGTCTTATCCTGCCTCTTCTTTTTCGCTGTCAGGGTTATCAGCCCCACATTTTGTCATCACCAGCAGAAAGGAGCAGACCCTGACCCCAGCAGAGCCCTGGTGCCAGTGCCAGGGCAGCTGTGGGGAGCCCCATGTCACGCTGGTGCCACACTCCTCGAGGAGACAGAGGAATAACGGGGTTGCAGCAAGAATCGTTTGCTCAGGGAGCAGCATCCCTGTAAGACCTGCCAAAAGTGTAATATTTGGTGGCAGTTTTAATTTGGGAAGATGTCTGCAAAAACAGGAAAGGAATAAAGGAGGTTGGTTTCATTTTGCTGCGTATCTCTTTCCAAGAGGATATTTTTGATCAGCTTTCCAATGTTAATGTTAATTAGTGGTGAGGCAAGATCTGATAAAACTGTAATAATACTTTTCTCGTTTATGGTCTTAAAGCACTCAAAAAAATTCTATCATAAGTCAATGAAATTAAATTAAATATACAGAGAGAAAGTGTGGGTCAAGTTCTCTGGAGTTTGGGTCATTGCTAATAATGTAGCCAGAATAAAAAACCTTAAAATTCACATGAAGTGAAAGGACAGGCAGAACTTCACCAGAGCTAGGAAACTGCAATGTACTGAAGGAAGGGAACAAAGTGAAAACCAGACAGTGAATCATCATCACTCGTGTGTGCAAAACCCGACTGGGAATCCAGGCAGGGCCGCTTGTTTTGCTTCGCCCATCCCTTTTATTCTTTTTGCAGCTTATTAATACTTGTGCTAAGCAGCTGCTTGAGGTGTCCCAGATGGGAACTTCCCTCCAAGCCAACCTACAGCATTTTTCTTTCCCTGCAACCTCCCCCAGTGTCCTTTCACTCAATCCTCACTGCAGCAGTGCAGGACAAGGAGGTCTTTGGCTGAGCAGGGCTTGCCAAGGTCCCTTTGACTCTTTGGGGACCTGACAGGCTCTGATTGACATCCTTGCTCTAGCTTGACATTAAAGATGGAGTTGAATATTTAAGGGTGCATTTAAAAAATGTAGAAGGGGAGAAAATAGAGAGGAAGATTAAACCAGATGACTTCTTCTAAGTGATGTATTGTGCTTCTAGATCTTTTAACAAGGAGGGACAACATTGGCAAGAGATCTTNAATTTCTTCTAAAAGAAATTATCTTCTGTATTGTGCTTCTAGATCTTTTAACAAGGAGGGACAACACTGGCAAAAGATATCTTCTGGCTGGCAGGCAGAAAGGAGAGTAGAAGACTTGAGAGAAACCTGTCTAAGAAAGATATGATCTTTTCACCCTTTTTATTTTGGCATACCAGGCTACAAATTGCAAGCAGCGTTTCTGTTTCATTGATTGCATTTGCAGTGGGTTTGCCCAGAAGCAGCAGACCAGCCGGGAGTTAAATCAGAGAAAATCAGAAGCCACCAAGGCAAGGGAGATAAGAACCTGCTGCACTCCAGGACAGGTCAGAATGGGGTTTGTGGTGATGCTGAGTGCTCCGGGCAGGTCCTGAGCTGCAGCTGCAGAGACATAACCAGACAAACCATCTCAGCTCATCACCCTCAGCCTCAGCTCAACACCTGGACCTCCCTGGCAGGCTGGGGGGGGACCCTCACCTGCAGAGCCCCTGCCAGCACAGCCCAGGGATGGGGTACAGAGCAGTCCCAGCAGCACAACCTGGAGGGGTAGAAAATGCCCATTATCTCCCAGTCTGCCTTTAGCACAGCCCACTTAAACACCTGTAATTTTCTGAAGACACAGACAGGTTACTGCACTCTTCAAGAGTACTGCTTCTGGCAAAAACAAAATAAACTAAAGAAAAAAAAACCCCAGCTTTACTTTAAATTTAACCCTCTCTGACAGGCACCACGTATTTAGAAGCACCACCATGTTAATACTTCCTGGACGTGCTCAAACACCATCTGATTGTTGCATTGAGGCAAATTAGCGACGATGGAGGCTCATAAATCCTGAGGAACTACAAAACTAATTAAATGCCTGTGTGATGTACTTGTGTGCAGAGCAATGGTTTGCAGATCTGTCTTTTCCAGGTACCCCAAATGAGCTGTGCTCGCTGCAGGGGCCAAGGAATGGCCCTTGCTTTTCCAGGTCCTGCCACATGTGGGGCTCTGGGGAGCCTGATGCAGGCAGCTTCAGGAGGCACCATGCCACCATTGATGGCATCACCTTGTCTCCTTCTCATTATAGCCATGTTTGCTGGGAACAGCATGCCAGGGCTGTCACACCCCATCCTCCCTGGTCTCAACAAATCCTCTGTCCATCCATGAGTGCTCCACCCATGGGATGTAGATGGTCCAGAGCTCAATCCTTGCTCCTGTGCCCTTCCCGGTGGCAGAAGTGGCACCACAAGGGATGTGTCCCAGGATGTTGGATGTGGGGATAAAGCTGCCTTTTTCCTGCTTTGACTCCTCCAGTCACAAAAGACAAGGATCTCATAGTCCCAGCACTATGTTCATAAACAGGCTCCGAGTCCCAGACACACTGTGACCCCAGGCTGCTTGGAAGAAGAAAAATGGAAATAAGAGAATAAAAACTGCTCTTGACTCCTCACATGGTGACTGTTACCAGGAATCAGCATCAATCAGCAAGGGGTTCTTCCCTCATGAGCAGTTCAGAAGTGCTCAGCAGGCACACCTGATCCCACAGGTATTTGTTTCATGACTTCTGGTTCTTTACAACATTGCATCACAAAATAAAATGCTGCACCTAACTACACAGGTGAGCCTCTCAACACGGGCCAGGGGATGCCCTTGCAGGTGGAATCAGCCAGGGATGGCTTTGCTGGACACACTGGGCTCCAGTAAGCCCACTGAGAATTCTGATTATTAGTAGTCTGCACAGTTATTCTCAGGAATGAGTCAAACAATTAAAGCAAAAACCCTGCACTACTTTTTCCTAATGAAAAACTCACTGGTTTAGGGTTCTAAGACCCTGACTAGGAAACTTCTTTTTTCCTCTTCAGGGCTGGGTAGAGCAGAGCCTCCACCAACCTCAGCTGAAGGTCTCTACACATGACCTTCAATTTAGGCACCACTTTTGACAGTTCTTAGGCTTAATATGTGTCTCTTGCTGTAAAAATTACTTTTCTCTCTCTGGGAGAATGCAGAGAGTTTGAAAAAATTACCCAGAAAAATAAATTTCCTTTTCCCCTTAAAACTTCAGTCTGAAGTATTGTTTTGGAATGGAGAAGCCAGAATGGAAAGGAAGTCCCACACTGAAACCACCAAAATCCTGCAGGATTTAAGGCAGTGGGATTATCTGAGTCGTTCCTGTGGGTGTGTGTTTTCCCTGTGCTCCCCCAAGAGCTCACTCCCAGCATGTGCCAGCTCCGGGTGGGGAGCAGAGGGGGAGATGTGACTGCCTGTGCCTCCACAATGCACCTCATTGTCTTTTCTTCTCTTACAGCTGTTTTTGTGAGTGTGGGTTTTGAGGGACTCTGCGTGTGGGTTTTGTGTGCGAGGAGATTGCAGGGATTTAAAGGGCTGCGTTTGGGGAAAAGCTAAACTCAGCCTCCAGATTTACGTGCTTTGGATTACACACCTAGGTCTTGCCCACTCGCTTTGTGTTGGCAACAGTTTTGCTCAGGCAAAAAACTCACATGGGAGCGTTCAGACTGTCCACATGTGCAAATTGGAGGATTAGCTACCTAACAATTGGTCCAAAAACACAGAATTGGTGATTTACAGGCTCAGCCAAAATAACAGGTCACATTCTCTGATGGAGGAACTTGGCATTGCATTACTGAAATCGGAGGAGCTTTGCAGATTTACACCAGCTGAGGATTTGGGCATAGGTGTTTTCTGAGTGAGAAAAATCCAAAGGGAAAGAACTACTCCATTCAGTTTATTTTTACAGAGCAGAGTCTACAGAAATTGGTCACTTTGCCAAAGAAGCCAGAATCACCTCACGGCTGTTGGTGCATGAGCAATAACGCCTTGAGGGGATTCACAAACTTGTGCTGTGACAAAATTTCTGCTAAGAAACGGGAACCACTGCAGTTTAATGTCCTTTTTTCCTTTCCTAAACAGAGGTATAAACGGCATTTTTGTACTTGGAAACTTCAGGCCCACACTTTCACCCCACTAATTGAGACTGCATTCGCAGTTGCAGCGAAGGACCACGTGCCTCATAACTGCACACGTGCATCAGCCACACTGCCACGAGAAATGCACTTCCCATGCACTTTGCTTGCTGTATTTCCTCTCTTTCTTAGCTCATCACACAAGTTGAAAGCATTGGGCAGCCTCTGGGGCTGCCTCATTTATCCAGGATGTCTCCCCTTCCCTCACTATTCTCACCTTGCTTCAACGACTTGTGGCTGTGGGATTGGGTTGTTGGGATGGAAATGGTTTTGCAGAACCCTCAATCACTGGAGTTTGGGACCTACACTTTAAATGTGCCCATAATGTGTCTGTTACTCACTGCTTTGTTTCCCTGGGTATGTCCCATGCCATTTTCCCTTAACGAGGAGCTGTTACAAGGCAAGTTTATTCACCCTTGCCGGGTGTTGGAAGATCAAACCACGTGGAGTGACAGGATTACAAACACTTTGCTGGAGGGCTGAAAATACTCTGGAATGGGATGAGAGATTTAACATGTTCACAGAGCCACAACTTGCCAGCGAGAGGAAGGTGGTATCATTCCAGAGAGCGGAGGAAACCATCACTGGGCAAGGATGAGATGTGTAAGTCACAGGAAATATTAAAATTCAACGAAATCTGCTCTGACACCCAAGCATCAAATAGTGCTTCTGGGATGGATTAATTACTCAGGCAGAAATCCGCACCCACCCAAGCTTGCTACCTGCAAATCTGCCAAACCCAGCCCAGCACTGCTCCTTCAGATGCACAGCCACCCTTAAAGCTTCTGTATTAAAATCGTACAGCTCTTTGGAGACGCTACCACGGGGGATTGCAGTGTGAACCAGCAAAGCGCTGGTTTGGCAGGAGGACATGAGGAACCATGTGCTGGGAGCTCCTGAGAGGGTGGAGAGGAGAACCAGCTGCATGGGAAGAGGAGCAGCCCTGAAGAACCCAGAGCACAGGGAGCAGGGGAAAAAAAGTCAGCTTTGTGGAAAAGCAGACAGGCTGTCCTTGGAGAAGGCTACAAGGGGAAACATGAATTTGCACTCAGTTGCTCAGTGTGTTACAACCCCAGCTCCTCTTGAGAGTCCCTTTCTGAAAATCACAGAGAGTACTTCTGATCCAATAAAGAATATTACCAAAAAAATGACCAGCTTTCCTCTACTTGTGTGTCTCACTTCAGACACACAAACATTTTTATTTGTAAGGTTAATATGTTTCCTTTTTTTGGAGTTGAGATGAGGTTTTCTTCAAGGTCCAAGTAGATGCCATGTGCAGTCCTTTGCCTTCTGCTGCATGGGCAGCTGCCACCTTCCTAGGAAGGCCTGTTTTAGTAATTTAACCTAAAAATTGTCGGCTATTCAAGAGATATCAATGAAGACTACTCTCACTTTTTCCTGGTCCCTTCCTGTGGCATATTGATGGCTCTTACTGAAGAGCTCAGTACAGGGTATGGAGAAGTTGCTGAGTATGACCAAGACTGGAGATAGTGGTGAAATGAAAATGTGCATCTGCCTGATGCTTTCTCATCTTGCCACAACACACAAATTTGGATTTAGGGTCCCCAGAGTCTGTGGCCCAGTTTTTTTTAGTTCTAGCCTCAATCAGGTCTCAGATAAGGAGTCTGGGTTGCCCCAAATGGTGCCACAGTGATTTGTGGTAGGAACAGGATCGGTTGTTTCCTTACAAGAACCGTGACAACCTGGAAAGAGGAACTCACAGCCTCTGCACACAGAGGAGGTTTCAACATCAGACTTAGCCCAAGCCTGGTGAGTAATGAAAGCCAGGGGGGCAGAAGGTCACAGACCTGTGCAAAAGAGGTGAGAGACACTAAAGAAGGTGGGAGTGGGTTTCCAAGTAATGAAACGTTCAGAAGAGCTGAGATGACAGCGAGCAAAGATGACAAGGAGGGCGTGGGAGACTTCAGGATGATTTTACCTCAAACAGCAGGATGAAAACATGAGAGATCATATAAGAGGAAACATTACACAAGCTCTAGGGAAAAATAAACCAGAGATCCCTATAAGAGATTTAACCCTTGTGTCCCTAACACACTTACCCACACCTCTGCACTTTGGAGAAGTTCAACCATGAACCCACTTGGCACTTTTGCCCTCTGCCCCATTTCTTCTGAAGGATAAAAATAGTGAAAAAAAAAAAAATGAAGTGGTAGGAGGAACATTCTATAAATCATCCAAGCAGAAGCAGAGGTCTGACACAATTTTTTCACTTGTACCTTGCTGTTGATAAGAAGGTGATTTCAAAATCAATAGACCCTAAAGAGAGATATTCTAAAGGCCTTCAGGAAAATTTTACATGCCCAGAGGCAAAGTTGCAGAACTGGGCCCTAAGTGAAATCAAAAATGGTTCCAGCAATAGTATAGAATGTTGAAAAAGCATTTAAGCAATAGTGAGAGTATTTTGGGGACATTTGTTGGCAAAACTTAAATATGACCACAAAGAAAGGAAGCATATGCGCAGTCAATCACCTTAATACCACTACTTAATGAAGGGGATTGGGAATTAGGAAGAGCTGGATGGCATAAAATCAGAGTTGGGAGGATGGAATGAAGAGGTGATGCCTGTTACCCAGAGATAAAGGGGACACACAAAAAGAAGGGATCATGAGGGTATCTAAGCAGCTGCAGAAAATCATCCTGCAGAGCAGTGTTTGTGGTGAGAGCAGGGAAAGTGCCTGTGTGTGTAGGAGTGCATGAATGAGATGAATCATTTTCAGCAGCAGAGTCCCGTGAGCAGCAGAACCAACGTAGCCCTTGGACATAAAGCTCAGGACTGACTGACTGGATTTATTGATGTCTCACAGGGGATGAGCTCATACAGCAGGTTCAGTGGGAGCACTGACAAAATCATTTTCCTTAATCATTTTCCTGAACCCAGGCACCTCTTTTCCTAAGACTTATAAGCACTTAATATCTTTCAATGCACTGACAAATGGGTTGAAATTGGGTAACAAGTCCAAGGGATATTAGGGAGAAATAGATAACATTCTATAATTTTATTTTTTTAAACCATAGATTTTTTAATTGCATTTATCTAGTAAATTACTGTGAGCAAGTTGAAGCTGATGGAGCTTGCTCCCAGTTCCACAGCCTCATGGTCTTGGAAGGCTGGGTTATCCTCACCACATGCCATGTGAATATTCAGCCTGCTGTAATTGGTATGTAACCAGCCTCATCCCTATGACAAAGATAATTAAAAGGCCCTGGAAGATTTTATTACCTGGTATAGTTGAAAAATTGCAAATGTTTTAAAGTACTGATCAAAACTTTACTGATATTAATTATGTTTTCAGGCATTTTACTACTTCCTACTTTTCAGCTAAGGCCAGGAGAGGCATCAAAGGACTGTGGTGACTGTACCTGTAACATCCCCACCAGCAGCAGTCAGGAAGTCCTGCTAAAAATTCCATTTTCCTTTTGGGAGAAAAATGTGTATTTCTAGGCTTGAGTACTTTGAGCAAAATCTGTGTGTCTAAATGGAATTGCTAAACATTATAACCAAGTTTTTCCAAGGGCTTTTACATTCAGCTTCAACAAGTCAAAGAATCAAGGCCAGTAAAATCCTATGTCCCGAGGGATGACCAAGAAAAATGTTTCTGGAAGCTTCTAGAAAATACACTTAGCACTGTGATTGAACCCTGAAGAAATTAACCTCAGAAAAGACTGAAAATTAGAGCTCTCTATAGATTTGCTAATTATTCTATGAAATTGAATGGGGAATCTTAAATAGCCGTTAGACTTAAGTATACATTTTCAGATCCATTATAATTACTTCTCATCTACATGAAAGTAATACCCTAAATAGAGAGTGCTGAATGATTTTAAAGGACAGTAAAGTCCCTGCCCAGAGATACTTAGAATCAGTGCAAATATCAGATGTAAGACAGGGGTTAAATAAGCAAGAAAATGAGCACTACTATAGCAGGCAGATGGCTGTGCTGGGTAGAAAGGGATTTCTCTTCCTGCAAAATATTTGAGAACTTTAAAATGTTCCCTACCTGCATGCAGAGGAAGCCACATCTTTTCAATGTGCTTTGCTGAAACTGTTAAAAAAAACAAATAACTAAACAGTTCAGTTTTCAGCAACATCAAAAATTATTCCCCAAATTGAAAGAAAAATTTGAAAACACTGGAAATAGCCAGAAGCTGGATGATTTCTGCTTTGGGTTTGTTTGTTTTTAAGTAACTGTAAAGTTCCTTCCAAAGGAATAGAAAAAGTAAAATTTACCTTTTTTTGTTTGTTTGCTTGTTTGCTTGCAAAGTATTTTGTGGGGAAAGGCTTGTGATTCACTGCTCACCATACTTTGGAATCAAACTGTTAGAGCCTGGGAGCTCCTCTCTGGCTCCATGCAGGTCTCCACTGCTCATCAGCATCTCTGGAAACTCCAGACCAGCTCAGTGCAATGTCCTGTGCTTAAAACTAACTTTGTTATGCCACGCCAAGTTTCGAGCAACAGAGTAGAATAATTTTAATTTTTTTTTTTAATCTAAGTGTGGTCAGCCACCTGCCTTGCCTAGATCAAGAAAAGTCTCTTTTTTTTCTGCAGCTGCTCGGGGGAAAGGCCGAGTGCCTTTGCACCCTCACATGTGAGGAAGGGCTGGCCCTGTACCTCAGCAGACACGAGGGCAAGCAAGGACAGGCTCGTAACAAGCAGGGGCACAGGCAAGTAGACACCCAAAAAAAGCAGAGCTGATGTGTTTATCATTAACTTGGGGTTTGTAGTAGCTGAGTACAAAATCCGAAGAACCACCCAGCTGTCAAACAATGATTCATTTTTTCATCTTGTCAGACACCAGGAAAGTGTTTCTCTTCAGTAATGAAAATAAAACTGCCATGAGAACCACTGCAGTCTTACCTTTCCAAGCAGCCCCTTTTAAATGGTGGATTTGGTGTGTCATTGTGGGGAGAGTCAGGGTTTGGTCTTCAGCTGAAGGAGTGAAATCCCTGGGCTTTGGGATACAGGAGCTACACCACCCTTTGGTTTCACAGGATGTGTTTCCAGGGCTTATCCCCAGGATAGAAAATTCAATAAATTAACTGCTTGTCTGAGCAAAGACTCCCATATACAGAGGAGAGAGGAGAGAGGCTAAGGAATATTTCTTCCATTCCTGTATTGTTTTCACTCAAATAAATTGTTTTTAAGCTATGCCTAAAACCTATGAAAATGGCCAGAGGCACTTCATTGACAGCCATAGCAATTCTATAGGATTATTGATCCATCCTCAAGAATCTTAAAGATAAACAAAGCTACCAGAAGAGATGTATAGAGCAGCTCAAAGTACAAAATAAATGTATTCAACTCCGTGGCTGAGAGCTCCCCCCTGCCCAAGGGGGACACTCGTAATGGCCACAGAGAATCCAAGTGACTTCAATATTGTTGATAAGGAAACAATCTGTTTGTTTATTAATTTTTAGAAAATGTTATGGCATTTGTACAAGGCAATATTGGTTTGGCTGCTATAGATCTTGCACAGGCTGACTCCTCTGTTTAACTTTCTATATTCTAAATAGGTCCCATTGACTTTCATGAGTCTGCTTGTAAGTAAAGATAACTTAGAGGATCAAAGGCCTATAAACTGTGTTATTAAATTTTAAGAAGTCAGAAGATGCACGTTCTCTTCCCTGGCTGTACCAACACCTCCCATGAGTGCTAATGAGACCAGTTCTCATGTCACTGTTCTCTGGACATCAGAAGACACAGATTTGATTTTAGGCTTGACTACACAGATGAAAATAAACAATAACTCATGAAAATCAGTATAGGTACACATGGCAGTCAAAATATAGCCGATGAAGTCCACGTTCATGCTGAGAACCCTCCCGAAGTTGAGCTCTCTACTTCAAATATGGGATGCATCTGTTCTGTACAGTAAGTTAGTAGAGCTCATTAGAATTGATTCTTCATGTATTTGTCAATAATTCCAGGAGAAGAAGAAAAAAAACTAAAAAAAACCTATGCTGAGACTAACAGAGTGATTCAGCCCAGGAATGTGTGGGAAAGATGACTCAGATTTTAGCCAAAGTGACTCTCTCCTCCATACCTTGTAGGAGAGGTTTTCCTGGAAATCAGGCAGGGTTTTACTGGTAACAAGGTCTCATGAAGTAGGAAGTGAGAAAAGAGAAGTGGGGAGGACTTTGTCTTTCTAGAACCTTTTCAAGCCAGCACAGAGGTATGGAAGAGAAGAGGATGAAAGCATCATCCCAACTCTGTGTTTTAACTGCTATCTCCAAAACAAATTTAAAAGATGGAAACTGCTGAAGAACCCCCAAGACAAAGATTGCTCCAGCAGATGCTCTTTGGCTCTGCCTAAAGTGCAGAATGAAGGACAATTTCTAGTGGCTCCAGGACTGGACACTTCCCACCACGAGCACCCCTGGCTGTAGTTTCCACAGCCAAGAGGGATTGAGGGAGCCCTGCTGCAGCCCAGCCAGCTCTGCTAATGAGGAGATGGGCCCAGCCCCACAGGGCATGCCTGGAGCCACTCTGCCCTGCAGCTTCTGTGGCAGCTCAGAGGACAGGATAAACATCCCAGGTGGGACTTCTTGCTTCCCTCCCAAGCTCTTTTTTCAAGATGCCATCCAAGATGACCAGCTACTGAGTCACTTCTGCAGCCCTTGGCTGTCACCTCCTTGCAAAGGCACAGCTTTCCCTGAATTCTGTGAGCATTCCTGCAAAACGGGGTTTTATCCAAATAAAGAAGCCAGAATTTGAAGGAAAGAAGTCAGAAGTGTCACCACACAGCAAATGCTGCTTTTCAGAACAAGACAGGGAGTAGCACTTCGTGCAGGTTCCAGGCAGCACCAAAACCCCAGGGGACACCTTTTGATGGGACAAACATCCCTGGAAAGGTGGATGGTAAACCAAGCATATCCTGGACAGGGGGCACCAATAAATCATTCATGAAAAGAATAGGAAACATCATAGCCAGGGCAAAGAGAATGCTAATTTGCTTTGCAACCTGATCAAATGGAATGACTGGCCTTGAGGGATGCAGCCATTTTGGGGGTTGATTGCTGCAGTTAATACAGAGCATTAACTTTGCAGCTTTGCTCCAGGCAGAACTTGTCCCAAGTGATCTAAAACTTTCAATGCACTTATTCTATCAGAAGATTTGTGTGTGTGTGTGAGACTGCCTAATTAATGAGTTTCTTTTCAATATTAATATGCAGAAAAGTTTACTGCCTCAAAGGTGTGTCAATATATACATTTTTCTGGTTAAAGAAGCTTGCCTTTGGCTATTCTAAAATATAAAAACTATTAATTAAAGTATACAGTGCTTTAGAAAAAAAAAGAGATCGAATTGCTGAAGTCTTTGGGGAGAATTGCTAAGGAATTTATGCCAAATGTCTCAATTAATTGATATGCTAAAATGAGCAACCTGGAGTATTTCAGTAAAGGTTTTTCACAAAGCTTCACCTATTCCCTCCCAGCCATCAAAGAATACTGTTGAGTGATTTCAGACCCGGTGGAATCAAGAAAAAGCAAATGCACAAACTCCTCCCAAACCTGTTGAGTTGCTCCTTTCCCTGCATTAGGAGCTGCAGGGACCTGGGAAGCGTGGAGCCCTCACGGAGCTGGGGCTGTGCTCTCCCCACCTCAGACCCGTGCCTGGCAGAGGTCAAACACCACCAGGTTGGTCCTTTCCCAGACATCCTCTGGCTGGTGCCCCCTCCAAGGCTGGCACAGAAGAGCTCGTTGCAGAGGGCAGCCTGTCCTCAGCAGCACTTCCCACCCCACGCCTTGGACCTGGGACACACCGTCAAGGATGGAGGAGAAGTAACATCATTGCTTTCTTTTTTGCATATGGGAAACTAGGTATGAATGCAAGACAGGTCTCCAAAGCAATTTCTTCATTATTTCGTCTTGCCTAAAGAGCTTCAAAAACAATTTTCTCCAAGTGATTTTTGTCAGAGGTTATAGAGGAAGCCTCTGGAAAAGCCAAAGGCCAAGAGCTGTGTACAAAGCCAGTATTTTAACTGTACAACTATTCTTTCTCCCCAGTGGGTGCCTGTATAAAATATTTACCAAATTATCCTTCCCCTTCTCAAATTTCCCATAGCATATGATATTATCCTTTCCTACCTGGAAAATCCTGCCATAAACCTCCACCAGTGGCTGCTTAATATGCTGAGCACAGCCTTGCAAAGCCCTTCAGAGAGCCCTCCCAGCCTGTCTAGACCCCAAATTACTGCCTGCAGACACTACAGCAAACATTCCAGGAAAGTGGAAGGAAATAAAGTCTCTTATCTTAATCAGTCTGATGAGCTGATGAGGGAAAACAGCTGATGTCCATGGAGCAAGGCTGGAGTAAAGGGCAAGAAATTGTGGTTGCTGTAACAATATAAACAGCCCATGAGTGTCTTCTCACAGTGAGATGCTCGGGAAATTTGGGTGGGTTTCTTCAGCAAAATCTTCTGTCCAGAAAACTCTTATTTTCCAAATACAATGCTATATTTTGGTTTTGTTTTTTTTTCCTGAGCAGGTGATTATTATATTTCATGTGTGGGGTTTCCATAGTTGGCTGGTTGCTATGAGGTGATAGAAGTAGCAGCTGGTGCAGAGAGCCTTTGGGCTCCTTTACTTTCCTTCTTGCTGGGGCTAAGAGAAGGGTGGGAGAGAAAGTCAGGAAAAGGAAAAACTGTGAAATTTGCGTTTTCTTTCTTCCCCAGCTCCCTGTACTTGCAAGGCAGGTACATAAGAGATAAGCAACTGCTCAACGTAGGAGCAGTAGAGTTAAAAAAAAAATCATGTGCTTTATAGATGTTATTTGATCTCTAATAAATACACTGAATGTGGGATTTTTGCATGGTGCTTTGATCTCAGGGAAGCCTATTCCAGCCGAGTTGCTGCCACCCCTCTAATGAGTGGTGTTGGAGGCCCTACACAAACCACGGCTAGTAAAAGTGGGGAGGAAGAATGCAAACTGTGGCATCCCTGCTCCAAAGTAGGTCAGGCTCCTCCAAAGGCAGCGGCACCACGTCATCGCTGCCAGACACCCGTGCAGGGTGAGGAGCTGCCCCAGCTGCGAGGGCAGGTGGGGTGTGAGGGGTTCAGGGGCTCCCTGGGCACAGCAGAGCAGCTCCATACGGTCACAGCTCCGGAGTGAGAGCTCTGGAAGCCCAAGCTGAGAGCTGCAAAGGACTGAGACGTTGCTACAGCAGATGCCTCATGTCTGGTACAAACCTATCCTGGACTCGCTTGCAAAATCCGAAACTGCTGGCAGAACAAAATAAAAATAAAAAAAAACTACAAACTTTTTTTTTGGTCTAGGATTGGTGCATAACTTGGAGCTTACAAGGCTGTGCTCCATCTGTATTCAGCTGCAAACACATCCAGGTGCCTTCCAGCCCTGTTCAGCAGTGTGGCTGCTCGCACAGGTACCTCCCTGACTCCACAGGAACAGACACTGGGCTCTCCAGTGAGTTCTGAGCAGGTGCCAGGCATTTGGCGAGCCAAGCTGCTTTATCTTCACAGCTCAGAAGACTCCCCACACACATGGGCATTTTAGGATCAGGGACACCTGTAAGTCTAGGGGAGTCCTAATTCACAGCTGGCACCTAAGGTGCTGCAATCACCTTGCTAATAGACCAGCTAAAACAGGAAAGGAGCCTTTCCCTGCTGCCAGCTCCTGTAATAACGTGTCCTAAGAGCACTTTCTCGCTCTTTCAAGTCATGCACGCACAAGTTACTTTACAAAGTGGTCTCTTGTCTGAGCCTCACAAACTTGTTTTACTTATAAGGTGTCTTAGATTGGAGCAAGGACTGCCAGAGGGGAAGCAGGGTTACACGGGATTGCACCACAGAAACCACCCAGCTGCAGTGGATTGCTCTTTTTGCCACGGGCTGACTTGCTTATGCAGGTTTGCACTGTTATCAAATGTTTGTTACGACACAGGAAAAAAATACTGAGCTGAGCCGGGCCTGTTCTGTGGTCTGGATTATCCACTCTCTGCTTCCCCATAGGAGCTTTATGGAAGGAGTTCTCTACACCAAGCAAAGAAACTCTCATCCTGAAAAGCCTATCTGTGGGAGAAGAGACTGGCAGCAACTGTCTTTGAAGAGAGTTTCTCAGTTTCTGGAGCAGTGTGAAAGATGTTATTAGTCCTTCAGCTGGAAAGACTCAGTTAGGATAGGCCTGAGTGCCAGCCTACAAGCTGTTAGCATCTCTTTAATTCCTTTCTTAACTTGTCAGCTGAGTAAGGGACAGTATTGTGTTTCTGCTGGTTTTCACTTTATTATTTGGAATTTTAGAATGGAATCAGCACACCTGAAACTTTGACAACCTGTCGGCAAAAGATGGGCTGGGATTCAAGGAAACTGCTTTTAATCCTGTCTGCTGGGCATGGGTTTTCCCTAAATCTCATTTCCTATAGGCTTCTAATTCAAATTAGCCTTACACAATAAAAACAGGGGGCTGAGTTTCAGAATAAGTCTTGCAAGGGCAGGGGCATCATAATTCAGTGTTGGGCAAGGCTTTTCTCTCCTCCATGCCTCCCTTCCCTCCAGAAATTAGGATTTTACCTCCTAAAACACGAGCTTTTTTTACAAGCAGTTTAAGGACTCTTCTACTCTCAGGGTTCACCATTTTCAGGTTTTTGCTACATCCATGCTGGCTGGAAACCTTCTTCTCTTAATTAATGCTGGAACTCTGCTATATCCATATGACTCCAAGGTCTAGGGTTTTAAGAAAAATGCCAGGTGTCATGAGACTCCTCATAAAATCATGACAGTTAGCAAGCTGAACACACAAAGAACAGTCTTGTATCTTTTTTTTTCTCTAAACTTACTTCTATTTTAGTGTAAGAAACCCTAGAAAGAAAGAGAGAAAAGTGCCCATAAAAGATCCTTGTGTCATGAAGCAAACCCTGGAATAAAAGTCTCGGCTCTGTTCCCCTAAAAACAGGTAGGCTCTGAAAGTGCAGTCTATCAGACAATACACCAGTTTGTAAAGGTATTGGAAACACTTGTTGGAAAAGCCAGAAGCTGCCAGTTGAAAACCGAGGGTTTGAAATGTGAAGGATCAAAATACAGCAACATTAAACCCTTAAAAAAGGAGGGTAAAATTGAACAAAGAACCCGAGCTGTGACTGGTTGTCCTCCAGTAATTCTGAAACCTGGCTAAACACAGAAAGAGAGGCCCTGAAACTTCTGCTGGGCAGAACTGGTGTTTTTGGTGATGCTGGAAGTTTGAGTTTTCATTACAAGCAGATTATTAATGTTCTCTCAGCACTGGTGTGTCATGGAATTTAAACCACTATTTTGAAGAACAGTGTCATTTTGTAAGCTGGGAAATGCCTGTGGCAGCAAAGTCTGGGAGGACTCTCCCCACACAGGGACCTGCCATGTTCATCCCCATCCATGGAATACTGCAGGCGCCTGTGGAGAAAAGCTGGGGATATCATCCTGTTTGCTATCATTTCCGGGAATAAACTCCTCCATTAACCAGGGATGCTCAGAGAGCTGTTAAATTGTCTTTGGGTTTTTGGTTGTTTTTTTTTTTTCCATTGACAATAACTTTCCATTGACATCACAGACCTCTGTGGCCCTTTTAATCCTGGTCATCCTGCTCTTCTGATTGCTGGGGCTGATCTAGAGCCCAGCTACCACGGGGCCAACCCTCTTAGCAAGGTTGTTCTTCAAGGGAAAGAGCTGTTAACCCAAATTACTTGGCAGCTCTAAGAAATTCTAGCAGGTAATTTTCGCAGTGCTGTCAGTCACTCTCAGCCCCCGTGGCTGCACTGGTTGCTCTGAATAACTACAGTAGCTCTGATCATGAATTACTGTGATTTGTCAGCAGTAATAGAAACCCAGGGAGGGTTTTGATGCTTTTGCCAGCAACGTGTGAAAGAAAATATTTGAGTGAAGTTGTCTAAGCCAGGTTGGGTAAGGAAAAGGGGGTTTAAAAAGCTAACCTGATCTGCCCAGATTTATTTCGTGCAGTGGTGAAACCAGCCCACTGCCTGGATTTAAGACTAGTGGATATATTTAGTCTTCTTGAGTAACTCCTGATGGGTGTTGGACTTCTTCCCCTTGTAAATTATAATACAATTCTGCATACCATCTAAATAATGCAACAACCTACTGTAATATCTCTTTCCTTGGAACAATTGTGTATAGCACTGGGAAAAACAAAGCATGTCTCTGAAAACAAAAATGTCCTTCTGACAAGAATTGCTACAATTTGGACAGTGGGAGCTTTTCCACTGCTGGGGAGCAGAGCAACACCACATGGAGCAGGAGACAGGGAATCCACACTGGTCCTTAAGTTTCAGATCCTGACCTCTCTGCTGTACCGTGCAGAAATTTAATGTCAAAGACCTATCCAGAACCCTTCCTAGGTTACTGCTGGAAAACCTGAATGATGTTTTTTGGGGCCAAGCAGAAGTTCTTGAAGTTTGCTGAGCTTATCTCAAGAAAAAAGTCAGGAAGCTGCAAAGTGAATGATAACAATTTTCACTACTCTTATATATATAACTATATACATAGCTATATACATATATAGTAAAATATGTAATTACATAGTGAGTTATATATATAATTGCATCTATTTTTTCAATCTCCCAGGTGTTAGGAAAATTCCTGTTGAAAGTTCTCATGTTGCAGTGAGACCTTGAAGAAGGATGACCACATTTACCTCTGCGTCTCAGCAGCCTCTTGCTGCTAGAATTTGGTCCAGTTTTTCCATGGACTCTTTTATAAACCTGTGTCCTCTGGTAAGAGTTTGAAAGGACAGTGCTCCACTGTGCATTGGACTGACTTTTTTTCCTCCTGCATCTGCATATGCTGTGTGACAGGCAAGTGGATGAAGGTTAATTGTTACTCTAGGATATTATGTTCCTTCTCTCTCTTGTTAATTCTGGGGACAGGATGGGGAAAGAAAATCCCACACACTTGAAACCTTGCTGCAAATGCCTTGATGGCTGCTTAAAACAAATGTTTATCTTAAACAAAAAGAAAAAAGGAAGAAAACCAAAAAATGAACAAAACCAATCCAAAGGTACTTCTCCTTTATAAAATCTTACATTAAAAAGCCAAAATTTTTACCTGGTGCTTTTAGTGTGCTTGTAGCTGAGAGAATAGGTCCAAATCAGGCATATCTATTGCTCTTTTTTTGTTGGGACTTTTTTAATGTTATCAGAAGCTTTATTTCTTTTCCCCCATTTATGTCAGCGCTTCTCTGTAGCTTAAACCCCTGTTTAGCAGGGTCAGAATCACTACAAATAACTCCAAGGATGCCAGGGAGGCATATTGGCAAAAGAGGCATCTTCCAGTTGGCTTTCTTTTTTGTTTTTTATTCTCTTGAGTAAAAGAGAAGCCCATTATGCTCATTCTACCTACAAACTTATCGAGGTGGAAGAGAGGAGCAGGAAACATGGGAATGGGAAGAGGAGAGAGCAGGGGGCAGAGGCTGGCTGGAGCTTGGGCTGGCCCATGAGCTCCAGCCCCCTGCCCAGCCCTCTGTCCTCCAGCACTGAGGGGCCTGAATGATGCAGCAGTCTGGCCTTTTTCTGGATGATGCCCAAAAGCATTTCCTGCACAGGCTGCAGAGTAGATGATCCATTTCCAGCCCGGCTGAAGGGGATCAGGGGGGTAAGGGCAGCTGAAGTGGCCGTGGCACTGTGCTCCTGGAAGAGGCAGAGCCATTAGGTGCACATTAAGTAACTGATGAACTGCCTGCCAGCACCTGGCGGGTTCATTTCCAGCTCCATCCTTTTAATTCCAGCTTCTCTTTCATCCATGGGAGCCACGGGGGAGTGAGTACGTGAGGGTTTCTACCCAATTACTCCTCTCTTTAATGGTGTAGGAATCTGGGGAGCTGCTCGATGCCTACCTGAGGTGGAGGGAATATTCAGCATCCAGGGAGATTTATGCCTGTGACCTTCTGGCTGTGAGGTGGCAGAGCAGCCCATGCTGTGCTGCATCTCATATGCATATTCATGGCTCGTTTGCTCACGAAAGAAATGACTGGATTAGAGATGGTTTGAAGGACACTGACCACGGAGTCGAAATGCACTCAAGTTGCTCACGAATTAGAGCTCCATCATTTTTCATAATAAATTGGCAACTACTGTAAATGCACGTGCACCGGTGTTGTTATTGGAAATGCTGTGTATTTTATTGGATTGGGAACATTTTGCAGCTATCAACCTGTCAATTATTTTAGCACAACACCAGGTTTCTCATGATGATGGATGGTGATTTTAAACAATTTTTATAAAGTATTTCTACTTACAGTGGTGTCAGGAAACCTGCCTGCCTGTGAAATATTGTGATTTTTGAAGCACTCACCTGATAACACTTCTTAATTGCGTAACATTAATCTGTGTGTCAATCAAATGCTTGCAGGCTAATATATGGAATTTTTTTCCTGATTTGTTCAAAGAGGGGGCAAAATTAAGATCATAGAAAACTGTTGGCAGCATATGAAGGAAGAAGCAATGCCAGACTTGTAACCAACCATGAAAATGCATGTCATGAAGAATAAAGAAAAGATGAACCTTCTTCACTCCAGTTTTATTCAGAAGGAAGATGTCTTCCAGCAACATGTTTTTTCTCTGTCTTTCTCCTCACTGCTAACATATTGAGTGAAAAAAGGCCCAGTTTTCCAGTTTTACATGTCTTGAGCAGATTCAAACATCTGTAAATAAATAAGGTGCTAGACATTAGATACCTGCTCTTTAAGTTTCAAAGTCTTTTTCAGAGATTAGTAAAATATATTATTTCATCCCAGAGAACTGAAAAATTAAGCCGTGTGAAGCTGCTTTAACTAAAAGCACACGGTAAGTTACAAGCAGAGAATATGAACTAGTAAAACAATGTCCCAAAACATCTGGAAGGTCAAGTACACTAAAAAGACACTACCTCAGACCTAAAAGTGTTGTCCACTTTTGCACAGAGCCAGAAGGGCTGTGCAGGACAAGGGAAGGTCCGGGGAGCACAGCACAGCAAGTCCCCTGCTTTGAGGATGCTCCCCTTGCACCCTGGCTGAGAAGAGGCACCCAGAGGAGCTGTCTGTGACTGTCCCTGTGCTGGGGTTGTTGGTGTTCCTGCACCCAGACCTTTCTCTGGGCCTGTGCCAGCACGGAGTCCTTCACCAGCAGGGAATAAATCCTGTCTCAAGTGCTGCTCAACCCCAGCTCCCTCCTGATGCTGCCGCAGCTGCTCTTGGCTTTACTGCATCCAGGGGTTTGGGGCCACAGCCCCATTTACCTGCTTCTGAGATTGGGGGGAAAAAAGATCAAAATATTGCAAAGGTGCACCCCCTATGGTCCTACAAAGCCCAGATGTTTGAAGCAGGATGTGCTGGATCCGCAGAGCTCCTGTGTCAGCTCCCAGTTTCCATCGCAGTGTGACCCTGGGGGACAGCTCTGCCCCTGCCCACTCCCCATCCAGCAGCACTGACCACTCGGAATTCCCGGGGCAGGACTGGACTCTAGGCAGTCTGGCACTATTTATACACCAGGCAGCCTTTTCCAGCCATTAAATTGATTTTATATGTGCAAGCCTGTTTCAGCAATTAAAGCAAAAAAACCTTTATAGCCCTTTTGGTTTGAATTGGGCCAGTTTCAAACCCAGGTACTAAAATGGATAAAATTATCTTGAAAAGCAAAGGAATTACACTGTTCTCTGAGCTCCTCTGCATCATGTTATGAAAGACACAAAGATAATATTTGTATAAATTAAAGCTATTGGAGACGTATGGTATTTCAGTTTCTGCTTCATTAAGTTGTCCTCCAGCCCTGAACATCCCCAGATCTATTCTGCAGCACTTTTCTATTTTAAATTTAATCTACCCTGCTGAAGAATGAAAGCTTAAAAGGATATTGCCTCTTTAAATTAAATGTGGAAAAAAATAACAATGGTGGAATTCTTGCTGAAGTGAATGCAATCTATTATATAAGTTCTAGAATTCATAATATTTTCATCTGTCCTTTAGCCTCCCCTCTAGTTCAGCAGTATATTTCTTCACTGTTTTACTAGCACCACGATTACATTTTTTTCATTGATTGTAAGAGCAGAAGAAGCCACTGTGACCATTTAATCTGATTTCACATGTATAACAGACCCTAGGGCATGTCAGGATTAATTCCTAATTTGATTAAAACAACTTTCAGAAAAATATCCAATCCTTTCCTTACAGTTTCCAAGTAAAGGATTAGACCTTTGTAACTCCTCATGAGTTGTTCAAATCACCCATTATTTTACCTTTATCATGACAAAAAGTTCACTGTTTTGAGGTGTGTATTTCATCTTCCTCTAATTTGTAGATATTGGGTTATTCCTCCATGAGATTATTTTTCTCTATGTGGACTGGGTGACGATCAAATCACCACTGAAATTTCTAGTTGGTCCTGAAAATATCAGGACACTGACATTTTCCCTGTAATCCTCATAACTTTTCTCAGAGCTCTATTACCAGCTAAACAACCATGCCACTCATGCTAGCCAGCAAGAGATGAAGCCATGATTTCAGTCATGCCCTCATGGGGATTATCCACCCCATCCCGTCCTATATTGGAATCTGCCTCCTTGCTACGTGCAGAATTTTCTCCCAGGGCTGAGCATCCAAAGCTCTCCTTTCAATCAGAGGCCCCAGCTCTGGCTGCCTGGGGGGCAGAAGGCAGGGACTGGGTTTGCTCCAGCACCCAGAGGTGCCAACAGCCTTTCCCAGAGGTGCCTGGCACCATTACTGCCCTGCTGTGCCCTGGCAAGGCTCTTCTGCATTGCCCAGAGGCACCTGAGCCAGAGGGAAGGAAGGAGGCTGCAAACCTGCATGTGTAGGTGAAGGGGTAGGACAGAAATGCTGCTGCCACGTCTGGTAGATCTGATGGGAATGCTCTGAGAACACCTTAGCAAATTGAGCCTTAGGTCAGGAGAGGCAGAATAATACCTGATTTTCATGGATGTGAAGTAGACTTAAGCTTGAGAGAGGCAACAACCTGCTCCTGGCCATCCCAGGGGCAGAGCCAAGGGGCCTGGAGAGCTTTGCTGCTAATGCTGCTGGAGTCTCCAGCCTGCAAGCTGCAGGGACAGCCTGCTGGGGGTTTTATTAATCTAAACAGAAGGCATAATTTTCCTCGTTTCCATAATAGGTGTTCAATTTCTTGGTTGTTTCTCGGTCATCAGATCTTTGAAGGGCAGGGGATGGGGAATATTGTAAAACATCTTGGAGTTATCGTCCTGCTGGTAGAGTTCCTCTGTAGACAGGTAGGTTCCTAGAAATATAATTAGGAGAACGTGGGTGGAACAGACACCCAGAGAGGTGGCAGGATCTCCACCCCTGGAGGTTTTCAGTTCTTACTGAGGCAAAGCCGTGGCTGACTCGATCTGGTGTTGGTGACAGTCCTGCTTTGAGTGGGAGGTTGGGTGAGAGACCTCCCACCAGAGCTTCTGTCGTGTGGGAGCACGGAGGCACACACTCAGGGAGGGTTTTCCAGTCATCTTGGAGTCATCAGCAGGTTCCCTAGTGGAAAGCAGCTCCTCCTGCACTCAGGCTACGAGAGAGGGCCCTCATGGGTGTCCTCGGTGAGAGTGCCCTGGGAAAAGGCAAGTGCAGGCCAGGGAGGTGGAATTAAACTGTGTCACTAAGAACAGCAATTAAAGAAGCCAACTGAGATTTCAAGGAAAAGGCATGAATCTACAGGGTATATTAGTTAATTAAAACAGAAGCATCATCTCCAGGCCTCTTTCATTCACAGAAAGCTTCTGTTTCTTTCTAAAGGCACATTGAACTGGCGACAGTAGCTCAAGACAACTGTGGTTGCTTTTGGAATGAAGTTGTTAGTTCAGAAGAGGAACACACCCCTTCCCTGGAGTCCCAAGTTCTTGGCTGGAGGAGATTCCAGCCCTGCTGTACTGCGTGTTCAGGGTGGAGAAAAGTGATTCCAGCAAAGGCAGATACTGGTTACAGCTTAATTACCGCTGCAGAGTATCTCTTCCCTGAGTTCAGCTATCTTCTGGCAGAGGCACCTAACCCCCCTTGGGGGCTGGGGCCAGCCTCTAGCCCCAGCAAAGTCCAATGTCCAAATTCCCACAGACTCTGTTCTCCCAGGAATGTGGTGTGTTTTAAGCACAACAGAGCCCTCACTGTGTTTCTTCTGCACCCCCTTTGGATCACAGCGACAGGTTCACTGACCACATCCATTCGCTGGTCAGCTCTGAACCATCTCTGAGTGGGGCTGTTCTCCCACAGATAGTGTTTGTGAAAGTGAATACATGGCAGGAGGACTTAAGTAGATTCTGGATCCACTGCTGCTGGAGCCGATGGGTAACAAAGCAAAACACCAGGAAAAGCTTTACATTCAAAGTTGTTTTGTTTTGCTTTTAAACGGGGGAGGGGTTTTTTCCTCCCACTTAATGAAAAAGGTCTTTTCCTTGCCATAACCAAGAAAGGAGGCTGCAGCACTTGGCAAACAAACTTCTGTTAAGTGCATTTGCTGGAAATGTTTATACTTTGCTCTTGACAACTCTCTTGAATATACCGAGCACTGCACTGTACCTTGCATAATTCTGACAGGGGAGCAAAGTCCTTGTGGAGGAGGTGACAGTGTCATTCCTTGGGACTTTTTTTTCTTTTTTTATCTGTCTCTTGTTGTAATCAAAGCCAGTATCTTGTTTTGGAAAATATTTTCCTGCTCTCCAGGGATTCTCTTCCTCCTCTGGTTGAAGTTAACAACAGGAGGAGGACATCTTTGCAGGGAGTGAAGAGGAAGTGGGGAACTCCATAAGAGCAGGGAAATCACCACTACCTTCCATGCAAACTGGCAGATGTTTAACAAGGGGTTCTCTGCCTTCCTCCAAAACTCCCCTTCTGCAGCATGTTGCCTGGAAACCCTCTGCTTCTTCCCCTTTCACATTTAATTACTGCAAATTGCTGAAAACTTTATCTAAACTCCTATCAGACAGACAAATCACCATTTGATTAAGGCAGACAAATGGTCCTAAGCAATTTGAAAAGCTGATCTCTGCTTGCTTTGGGGTTTTGGAAGGGTTTTTTTCCCCTTACTGTTAGGATTCAACCCAGCATTTCCCAAGCTGAGTAACAGGAATCTGGGCTAATTCAGGAAGGGCCTTGCTCTCTGATTTTGTATATGACTAGAAGATAAGAAAGGATGTAGACAGAGATTAGCATAAGAGACTTGTTAAATGAATATGAATGGGTCCTGTGGCAGCTAAACAGATGGTGGTTGTTGGCTGGCCCCTGCGAAATGGTGCTGGCAGTGGGGTTATCCTTACCCAGGGATGTCCCCGTTAGGGCTGGGCTTCTCTTCCACCAGCCTCCGAAGAGAGGCGGTGAAACACAGCCCGTACGGGGCAGGGTTTGCTCTTTGCCCCCAGCCTCGGTGTCTGCAGGCCGGAGGTGGGGATGGCACACAGCGGGGAGGGAGCCGCGGGGCAGGCTGCCGTCATCTCGGTGCCATGCTAATGCCGGGGTGGAAGCGGAGGGCGTCGCACGGCCGTGGTGCCGGGGCTGGCACGGCTCCCCGACATTGCATCCACACAGGTGTGGCTTCCCAGCACGCAGGTTCCCGGAGCAGAGCCTGCAGCCTGCAGCCCAGCTCCTACGCGGAGCAGGAGACGTGCTGATGCCTCCCGGTGCAAAGATCCACCCCACGGAGACAGGAACACCTCGGACGGGAAGGGCAAAACGAAAGGTTTGGAGGGCTGAAACTCTCTCTCTCACACGGGGGAGTCAAAGGAGAAGATGAGTGTGAGCCAGGGCCGAGCCCCAGAGTTTGATTCTGGTTGTCTTTTGCGAAGGAGTTTCATCAAAGGCCATGAGATGCACACTCTGAGCATCGTTTGGAGTCTGGCCCCCAGGACCTTCTCAGCTTGGGGAACAGGCTGCACCATGAAGCTGCTGGGAATAATTCACTCTGTTGTGACTGGAATCTCCAATTTAGAGAGGCTGGACAAAGCAGAAAGACTAAATCACCCAGATGACTTCTAGCAAGAATAGTCTCCCCCAGGTCAGGAATGCAGGCAAACCTGACCCGAGGGCTAGCTGCCCTTAGGGCTTGCTTTTATTATTATTTTTTTCCCTCTGACAAACACCTGGCTGCTGATTCCACTGCTACCCGGTTTTCACTGCCTCTGCAAAGAGCAACAAGCTACAGAGGCCCCAAAGAGTTAATTTAGACTGAAGACAAGAAGCAAAACAGCACCCTAGAGCCAGGCTTTTCCCCCCTGCTTGTGAGAATCCCTATTCCCATACAGCTCTGCACACTTGCAGCTCTCCCAGTTAACAGGTTGTTTGTCTTTCAGTGGATAGGAGGGAGTCTGTGTAAACCTCCATGCAACTGACTTTAATTACCTGCCAAACCTGCACCAGGGCATAAGCCCACATATTGTATGTGACATTACCAGTAGAGCAAGTACTGGAATGCAGGGGCTAGAATAATTTGACAGCTAACATAAAGCACCATGATTTATATTTTGGTTATATTGAGATTTTTTTCCCCCCTCTTTGAGCACTCATATAAATATTTACTTGGATCCTAGGACCTTGCTTAACCCTCACAGTGCCACGTTTCATCTTCTTCCTTTTTTTCTTTTTTTTTTTTCAGTATTTTTGTTTTTCAGCAGCTACTCCAAAAATGCCTTTCATTTTAAAACACAGAAGATTTCAACCAAAAATAACTTCACCTTTAAACTGTTTCATCTGTAAACAATGTGATTCAGTAATCTTGATATATTTACTGTAGACTTCAATTGAAAACAGATTATGGCAATGGGTTTCTTTTAAAAGATACATGACTTTTTAGTAGGAACATTGGGTTTAGATTCTGAAGCAGACATCAGCTGATGCCTCTGCTTTGTTTTAAATTTTACCCAAGCTATTTCATTAATTATTGAGCTGAGTAACATGACTATAAGGTCTGTTTATTTCAAATTTAAACTTCTCTGCTATTTAAAGATTCTTTTTCTCCTGTGTCTAAACCCCATGGTTTTAGTCTCCATGAAGCAGGATAGAAATCACTGCACAAGGGAGTTCTGATAATACTGCAAATCAGAAAGCCATAGACTTTATTATTATTGTTATTACCATGATTCCTGTCTGTCTATCTGACTTGAGCATGAGTCACTTATTATGTAGCCCCAGAGGCTCATCGGTATTTGCTTAATACTCTTCTCTTTTGGGTGCCTGACTTGAGGGAAGCAAAGATCTGGAAATACCTCTTTAAAACCATTGCTAGCATTTTCTGCTAACAAACACCCTTGCTGCCCCTTCCATCCATCTGTGGAGTGGGTTAACCTGTCGCTGCACAAAACCAGCACTGGCCCTGATCAGTTTGTGCTCTTCAGCCCTCAAGATCCACACGTGCTCTCACAGACCAGTGCAGCACTGCCACCGCAACTCCCCGAATAAAACACTTGATCCAGGGGTCAAGGCTGACATAAAAATAAGGATGGCCTGTGTCAGGAGAAGTTGAGCAGTCCTCTCTTTTTGGCATCCTGAATGCACTCAGTTTATCAGCCTCGGCCACTGTGCAGGAGAGAGCTGGCACTACCGCTGCAGCTGCACTAACACGACATGTGGAGCTGGATGTCCTTGGACAATGAGCCAGAGCGAGACCAGACTGAGGAGAAATGTAAAAGCTTCCCTTCAGGATTGTATGAGCAGAGATTTCAGACTCAAAACCTTTTTCCCTGTAGTTGTTGGCTGCCTTAAATAGGGGGAAAATGTAGATTTGGAAGCTGTGAGGGCCCGTGTTAGCTCAGAGACCTGTTTATAATTATACGTTCCCTTTCTCATGTTTGCAGAAGCTTTAAGTAATAAGTGCACCACAGCATAGGAGCAAGGAAGAAGCAGTTAGCTGAAGAGCAAGGGGCAGGTTTATTGCCCTCTAATTTCTTTTGTGAATGGGCTCCCCGAACCAGCAGGAAAGTTTCAGCTCCATTCCATAGTAAATAAAACAGGATCCAGAGACACACCGTATTAGAGGGTGTTGTGCTGCCTTTCCACCTTGCTGTTTATTCCCTGGTGACCAGTGATGCTGCCCTGTGCTCTGGCTGTGTGATGGGAGGACAAGCAGAGGAGCTTGTCAGGCCGAGCCCTGCTGTCAGTCTGCAGCTCACCTTGGCCAGGTCACCATAACCCTGTGAAAGGTCAGTGGCTTCCTTTAATAAATTACCTGAATTTCTACTGGAGAAGGAGTAAGTACTGTTTGTTTTAATTAATGCAGATTTCAGGTGCTTGGCACCAGTTTCTTGCCACACATATTTCAGAAAAAAAAATCATGTTGACCACAGTGCCCTTGTCACCATGTGTTTAATATCCCTTAGAAAGCCAGGAGCACTTTTCTGGAAACAAATGAAGTCTCATTAGTGGGGAGTCGAGGCTAAAGCAGAATCAGATCTTTATATTTTATCAGAGGGAGGTTGCAGGCTTCGATAGACAAATAGAGGCACAAGGAATGCCTGTATATTTGCAATACATGTGTGCTATTGCAATACTGGATGAAAACATCCCAGTTTAGAAATAACCCCAGCTCTCTATTTGTGTGGACACATCCTAGTATCTCCTAGCATTGCAGTAAAAGCCAGAGTCTGCAGGGAGGGTAGAGTTAAAATGGTGTATTAGAGCAGCACAGTGACATTGGCAGGGGAGTTTTCTCTGGTATAAACCTTCACCTACTGCCTCCAACAACGAGGAGAAAGGCAGAAGAAATAAGTTTGAGATGTTTCTTTAAAGAAAGCACTAAACTTGGTAAAAGGACACAGCTTTGCTACCTTGCTCTCTGCCCCTCATGCCTCAGGATATCATAAATTTTTGATACCAATAAAACAGAATTTTTGATGAGCTGCTATTTTGCATTAAAGCAACTTTACATGCAAAGATTGCATAATAGGAAGTAAAATTGAATTTTGCCTCAGAACAAGTTCTTATTATTAATTTAAGTGTTTTTTATATATTTTAGCAGCAGCTTATCATTCTATATATTTAATTTCTTTCAAGTGAGAACACTTAGCATTGGTTTCCTTGTCTAAACAAATCTTTTAAGAGAACACATGTATAAAGTGGAAATTCAGTGTTTTGAATCTGTGCCTTAAGACAAACAGTGAAACTTTAAAAGGGGAAATAAAAAATAGTCAGAGGACAACAACCTCTAAAACCTACCAGCAGACTGCTTGGGACAGGAAAACATGTCACTTTCTCTATGTGGAATAATTTATTCCCCTCTTTACTACAGTGTTTATTCTAACCATACTGTGGCAAAACTGTAAATACAATAAGCCCCCATTGGAGCGATGCTGTTTAAGGCAAAGGATTTGCAGTACCTTAGGTCTCGAGTCTACCACGGTCCATTTCCTAACACTTCCACCGTGATGCACAGGACCAGCTCACAAATATAAATTGGCTCTTCCCTGTCCTGGATGCATTAGCAAGAAAACATCTTACAGCACTTTATGCTGCATTCAGAATTTACTACTGAAAGCCACCATTTAAAAAACAAGAAAAGGCAGAGCTTGTAAGGTTTTTTAAGCACCCCATCCCCCTTGTTCTTCTTCTTGCATGAAACAGAAGTCCAGTGTGGGATCCTATCAGACCACTGCATGCAGAATTACTGAGCACACCATGCACGATTATGCAATAAGCTATTTACAGTGTGTGTGTTAGTGTGTGTGTGCGTGTGTAAACCCACATAACTTCAGATTTAATGCTATCCTAATGGGGTGACACATCATGATTTAAAAGGGGGGGAAAAAAGGCAGAGAAAGAGAGAGAGAAAAAAAGAAAGAAAGAAAGAAAGAGAAAAGTAATTGAAACTTGTCCAAATAAAGATTAAAAAAAAATAAAATAGAAGAGGGACCCCGGGAGCCGAGGCAGGGGAGGATGCTGGCAGCGGCAGGCGCGGAGACAGGCGCACGGCATCTCCCGGCCGGCGGAAAGCAGCGGGCTCCCCGCTGAACCTGCGCACGGCGCTGCTCGGCCGCGCAGCCAGAGAGGGCTCTGCGAGCACTGGGGATGTTCTATCTGTCCTCCCCGAAACCCGACACCCCCAGCCCCGAAGAGCTTCCCTGACCTCGGTCTGTCAATCACCGGCACCGAGCAGCCTGCTAGAGCCAGGCGGGCACTGCGCCAGCCCGAGGGAGAATGGGGAAGGGGGGCGGCGGGGAGGGAAAAAAAAATTAAACCCTAAACCAGCTGGGAACAGTTATCTCGCAAGCCCTGGCTCATCCTTATAACACGTCTCGCCTGCCCACCTCAGTACGGAGCAACTCATCTGCCGGCCGGCAGCAGCTCTCAGCATCTCTGGAAAGTCTTAGAGTGATGTTTCTATCTTTAGTTCAAAACGTCTTTTTAGTCTTAGATGTCTCTGTTTTGGAATTAAAGACAATCAGCTTTATGCGCTCTCCTGGAGGGGAGGAGGGAAGGGAATATTGAGAGGAGTCTATTAAACGGTTGGCAGCGATAGTCTGTAAGCTCTGTGTCAGTAAACGGGAGGAGAGGGGGGGCTGTTGCCAATTGTGTTTCCTGTCTGAGTGTCTCGTTCAGTTCTGGGAGCAGCCGTAGCCGGTCGTCACCTCTCTCCCGGCGGGGGGTGCGGAGTTCGCTCCGGCTGTTAGCAACAGCTCTTACAAAACTGCGAAATCAAACTAAATAATATGATTTTCACTGAGGGGAATCGTCATCTTGCACCACATGAGATCACATTAGCGAACCGTCGTCCGGCAGCCAAATTTAGCTGTGCAAACCTTGGGCCCTGCCCCGTCCATCCCCGGGGTGCAGGGCAGCCGCCGGCCCCCGCCGGGCTTCTCTCGGGGGTCTCCCATTGCCGGCAAAGGCTCTGCCGCTTCTCCTCCCAGCGCATCACAGAGCCCCCGAGCTCCCTGCTCCGGCCGAGAGTGCACGGGCCCGTCCGAGCCCCGGTGCCGGTCTGGTCCTGTCTCTCTGCCACCCCGACCCCATCCTCTCCGAGGTTTCGAAGCGAGACTCGGGGCGAGGGCCGCTACACCCGGTTTTTGGGGAGACAATTTGCAGCATCTTCGCTCCGGAGAGCGCCAAGGGCGAGTGCCGGGTCGCCTGTCCGGTTCCCGGAGCGGGAGGTGGTCAGCGCTCGGCCCCTCGGAGCCGGGGCAGCAGTTGCCCTCTCCGGCCTCTTGCGAGCCCAGGGGAAGCCCAGTCGGGCTGGAGCTGCAAAGCCTCCCGGCCGCGGAGCTGGGCCCCGGCCCCGGCCAGGGGGTGCGTGGGGACAAACGGCGCAAAGGACGGACAGAGGAGCCTCCGGCGAAGCAGCACGTCCGGAGCGGGGGGACAAGAGGGGCTTGGGCAGGATGCACGCTCTGTCCCCCGCAGATGACAGCAGCTTCTCCGCACTCTGGGGGAAGCGGAGAGCCCCGGGCAGGCGGCCCCGAGCTGACCCCCGCAGCCCCTCTCTGCCGGAGGAGCACCCCGCGGGCAGGCCGGTCCCGGGAGGAAAAAGAGGGAAAAGAGGAGTTTTCCCTACGCTTCAAGTGTCTGCTCTCAGTGGTGCCCCTGTCTCATGTGTCAGCCCTTCGCCGATCGGTGATGAACGGCGAGAGATCAAAGCCGATGCCCGTGGATGGCAATAGGCGAGCGGAGGGGAGGGGGTCCCCTCTCGCTGATGGGGCTCCCCCAGGGCTGCAGGCAGCGGGGCACAGGCAGGCGCTGCCCGCCCCGGTACCTGCGGGGCTGCCTGGCCCCGGGGCCGCTGCCGCTGCCGCCAGGGCAGAGCCTGGCCAGCCGCAGGCCGGGAGGAGCACAAGTGCGGGTGGGTTTTGGCCCCTCGGTGTGCCCAAGCCCCCTCGGAGCAGCCTGTGAGGACAGAGAAGCCGACTCGACCTCCGGCCGGGAGGGACGGACCCGCGGCCCGGACCCTGCTCCTCGCAGCGCCCGCGGAGCAGAGCACGGCCGGTCCCGGTCCCAGCGACCCGGGCTGTGCCCCGATGGGACTCGGTTGCGTTTTTCTTTTCTTTTAAAAGGAATCAATTAAAGCCCAGGAGCGGTGCCGGGCCAGCAGAGCCCCGGCCGCCCGGGCCGTGCCGCGGGGCTGCCCCGCCGCTGACACCGTTCTGTGGTGGGAATCTGGAGGGCTTTTCTAAGGCCTGATTTTCCTACTTTTTTTGTTGTTGTTGTTGTTCAATTAGCCCTAGTGATTTATTCAATGCATGCATGAGGGGACATTAATATGCGGTGGCAGTTCCCACAAACAATATTCCTCTCAGGCTTTCTGCAGCCATAGCATTTACTGGCAAGGGGGGAGGCTATACAGGGAAAGCCAGGCTCTCCCAGCCTTTTCCTCTGCAAACTTCTGTCCCCCCTTGGCAGGGCAGCAGGGTACGAGCTTGTTCTCCGGGCCTAACTCATGTAGCCGGGGGGCTGGGACGGGCCCCGGCCCCTTCCAAGCTCCCCCAGCTCAGTGGCTGGCCCAGCTGGCTCTGACAAGGCAGGAATGTGGATAGGATTTAAGAGGGGGGTTTGGTTTAAGTTGCTGTATTTGCTTTTAAATTATTTTTTTCCCACCTTTTGTCCTTAACCAGGTTGTTCCTCAAACGCGCTTTATGCCATCCCTGCAAAGAACATCTCGCTGCTGCTGCGACTAGGAGCATAGTAGAGAGATCCTATTTTTTCTGGTTGTGTGGTACCTTGGATTTTAAGAGGGATTTGAAGTCCAACACTGCTTTCACACTTTGAGAGCAGCAGCGTTCAGACACGCTGCGATCCGTCTCGGGGAGTCCCTTTCCCGCACCCACGCAAGGACCGGGGACGATTTTTAACCTCCTCCTCCTTCAATTTACAGAAATGTGTGGTTATTCTGCATTGAGAGCAGCTGATGGATGGTGGTGGGGTTGCGAGGTGCTGAGCACTGGGGGGTGGCAGGGAGAGATCTTTCCCCTTCTCCATATGCATCTAACGAGCCTTCGGGAGAAAAAAAAAAAAAAAAAAAAAAAAAAAAAAGGAAAGAATAAAAAAGAAAAAAAAGAAAAAAAAAAGAAAACCAACACCAAAACGGAATAAACACAGGGTGCAGACGGAGAGAAGGAAAGTGAATGGGCGGCCCGAATCCCAAAGGAGCTGGGGAAAGAACAGACTTGTCCAAGTCCTCTCCTTTTCTAATGAAAAAAAAAAAA
>VZRF01001602.1:105216-126388 GCA_013396875.1 Vireo altiloquus
GGCCGGGCGGACGCGGGCCGGGGGCGGGGACGGGGCCGGGCCGAGCCGTGACAGCTCCGCAGCGCCAGCTGAGCGCCCGCCGCTCCCAGCCCGCACCTCCTGGCGCTCCCCGGCTCCCCCTCCCGCACCCGCGCCTTCCCAGTTATTTATTTATTTAGTTGTTTATTTATTTATTTATTTCTCTGCTCCCTTCCTCCCGTCGTTTTCGGCCTCTGCAGCCCACAAAGGAGGGGGACTCGGGGGCATCCTGCCCGTCCCTTTGTTCTAAATATAACAAAGTGCCCCTTTTTTGCCCGCTGCCGTCCCGTAGCGGATCTCATGGCAGGGAGCTTCCCCCCATGCCACGCACACGCATCCACCCTTTCAACTTTATGTAAGCGTCCCCGGTGCGAACGTACCGAGGGAGAACCGGCCGCGAACGCGCAGCGGGTCCGGCCGGGAGCGAGTGCTGGGCTGCGGGAGGAGCAGAGGGGGATGCGCAGGGAGCCGGGAGCGAGGGAAGCACCGGCTCGACAGGGCTGTCAGCGCTTCGTGTACAACCGGGGAAATCCTCCCGGTTACAGGAAGCAAATCTCTCCCTAAAGTAAAGCAAAGGCATTGACACAGACAATTGCAAATATTAGGGGAGGGAAAGGAGAAAATAGAATTACAATTCTGTTCTGAGAGGACCGTGTTTGCTTTCCTCTGCTGTTCCCTGAGAGAGTGACTGCATGCAAAGGAGTATTCGGTTTGTAAGATTTTTTAGGTTTGGTTTGTTGTTTTTTGGGTTTTTTTTGTCCGGTAACGGGGTTTTTTTTTTTTTTTTTTTTTTTTAACATTTTGTAACGATTAAGGGAGATTAGGGCTTCTTTTTACACCGCTTTCATGCTCAAACAGACAGAAAGTGCGACCCCAAGTGTCCGTTTTCAGAATAACAGCTACTTTTCACCGGGAGAAAACACCCGGAAAAGGGGACGGGCGTGCGGGACCCGAGCGATGCGGCAGCGGCAGCGGCAGCGGGACTGCCCCGGTCCCGGCCTGGACGAGCCGCTCCGGAGCTGCGCCTCCTCCTCTGCACCTCAGAATCCCCCTTAGCACCCTCCCACCCGCCATTTATTTAGCCAAAAGAACAAAAAAGTTCAAGATCTGTCTGCTTCCCCGAAATTTATGGGGAGGGAACTGCCTTTCTGAAGCCGGGACAACACTACGGAGTCCTCCAAGCGGGGACCTCCCGGTGTGGGTCCGTCCCTGCGGGACCCCCCTCCAGCCCCTCGGCGGTACCCGCAGCCCGGACCCGCTTGTCCCGCTCCTCCGCATCTCCGCAGAGCCGGCCGCAGCCGCGCAGGGAACCAGGGAGGCAAAAGTCGCGCAAAGTCCTCCCTTTCCTCAAAAAGAAATTCCAGGGGGTCCCTCTGGCAGCGGGCTGGAGGGAAGAGGAAGAAACCAGGCAGGGAGATTTCATCCAAATCCTCTTTCGCAGTACAGGCGCGCCGGGGCTTAATTTCGTGTGGCAATGCCTTGTGTGCGTGTTTCCCCACGACATTTGGAGGGGACAGAACTCTCAGTCGATAGTCCCCGAGAGCGGCCGGCTCCGGCGCTCCACGCGCTGCGCTCCCAGGAGTGAGCGATGCATCCGCATCCCGGTCCCGGCCGAAGCGGGGCTGCGCTACCGGGAGCACGCAGATCTCTCTCCGCGCTGCTCCGAAGGCGTGTGCGGGAGGACGCGCGTGGAAAGCACCCACGGACTCGGGGCGCTCCCCTCGCCCCGCGTTCCCCACGGGCAGCGCAGCCCCGGCTGTGCAGGGGTCCCGGGGTCCGCACGGCCACCGCGCTGCCGGTTTCCCAGCAGTCCTAGATTTGGGAAACAGCCGTCTTTTCGCTGTTAACGAGAAGCCCCGAGGCGCAGAGAGGCGGGGAGCCCCTCTGTGCCCCTCTACTGATGGGTCCGCCGGCGCCGGGCGGGGGGACCGGCCAGCCGGGCAGAGCGGACCGGGCAAGGAGCTCGGCGGTGCCCATCCGGAGGCTGCTGCCTCCCCGGGGGCTGGGGGCTGCCGAGAGTCCCCCGTGCGGGTCTGCTGAGCTCCTTATTTCTGAGGTCCTGGAAGCTGCCTAGGGAGAGCTTTATTTTCTACCTGAACGTTAAACGTTATCTTTGCCACTGAGAGAAATGGGACCCTGGCGAGAGCTTGGGAAGCCTGGATGCAGCCCTGCAAAATGTGCCATTAGATGGATAATACTTTTTCCTCTCATAATTACTGAGGTATATTCACAAGGTGGAGCTACTGAAAGGCGGAGGAAGCACTGATCTGATTATCTCCCTGTCCGTACACACTCTGTCCCTTTCCTTAATCTTTTAAGCTGTGAATTACAGATCGGTTTTCAGCGTCCATCCTCACAGTCATAAAATTTCGGGGCACTTCCTGGGTCCGTTTCTTTGCTTTTCCATGTCTCGCTCTACCTTCAGAAATACATCCCACAAAACTTGCAGCTTTAAGCGGCTAAGTCAGAACCGCTTCGTGCTCTGAATCCCCACTTGTTCATTGTAGTTTTTAATTCAGCCACCAAAGGTTATTCTCGATGGGATTTATACAGGCGTTGCTCCTACGTGCATTTTAAATTATACGTATATATATTTTACTTTTTTTAACAAGGATTGGGGAAGAAATAGCGCTGCTGGAGAAGGATTTCTGGGCTGAATAGCCCAACGAGGCAGCTCAGAAGTGTTTCCCATCCGCGCGGCAGCGGGAGGGAGAGGAGCTCCGTGCACCCCGGCGCCCGCACCCTAAAAACCACTGCGGGGCAAAGCGGCGGCTGCCGGCTCCTGTGGGAAGGATTCCCCGACTCTTCCGCACCCGCGCAGGGGGAGGAAGAGGCGCCCACCTGCCCGGCCCCGCAGCTCGGCTCCCCGCCGAGCACTCCGGGCAATTTTTGTTTAATTACCACCTTCTTCCCGCATCCGAAAACCGCTAATCGAGCTGCTTTAATTTTTTTTCTTTCTACATTTTAAGATCCGGTTTTTCGAGGTTCGTTTCGAGGAAAAAATTACTTCTTCCCGCTCTCCCTCCACTTCCCCCTGCCTTCCGCAAACTCCCGGCCAAAATCGGGACGAGTTCAGAGAAAATGCTAATGTCATTTCAGATCAGCTCCAGCCGGCACGTCCGCCTAGGGCAGGGCACTTGGGGTCCTGGAGCCACTGAGATTTCAAATCTCTCCCTTAAAACTGCAGCATACAGATACCTACCCGTGTTTGTTCAGGTAGGGCTCTGCCTGAATCGGGTAAGTGACATTTAGAAAGGGAATTGTATTACGTTTGCATCCCAATCTCCAATTCTTAGAAACAGCAGGTATAGGTACTCAGATGAAAATTAAGACGACTCTTAAGTATGTAGTTTCCACGGTCGGTTCTCTGAGAAGCGCTCCTCGGTTTTGGTAGCTGACTGCTACTTTTGCCCAAGAATTAGCTTTTTTTATTCCACAACACCAGCGGGATATGTTGACTGAAATGGGAGTTTTGTTAACAAACCTAGACCCAAACCTGAATTACCCGGGGCTGGCAGCCAGCACTGATGGAGGAAAAGAGCATCACTTTCCTAATTCCTACCTCCCCTCGCTTGATTCTTAATTTCCCAAACCAAAGGCAGACACGGTGCTGGTTGTCAGGATTTTTTTTTCCCCTGTGTAAGCAGCGAGGGACCTGGTTAATCATCTATCGCATATACATGTGCATGAGAAAGAAAAGTGTTGATGTTTGCTTGTTGGGGCTGATGGGAATGGCCCACGAATTTAGTATTAAATTACTACTGGTAATCATACGGCTTTGTTTCCCCTCGCTGTCCCTTTTCTGCGAGGATTGTCAAAGTAAAGCGGGCAACATTTTTTGGACAAAGTCTGGAGGGCAGCTTTGCTGTACAAAATAAGCGATTGAACCCTTCTGGGTTAACTGGGACCTCTTCAGATTTTAGCCCGAACCAGTTAAGAGAGGGGCAAATCCCAGTACTAACTCTAGACACGTTTTCACAGGTGGATCTGGGAGAAGGGAGCGGAGCAACACTTCAGAAGGGTAGGTTTTTAGGGGGATATTTTTCTTTCCCGAGGTTTTGCAGTGTCCAGCGTTGAATCCCTGCTGAGCAGAGGGGGTCGGGGTGTGTGGGCGGCGGCTGCGGGCTTCGCTCGATCGCGGGGGTCGTGAGCGCTCCCGGACGGGTGTTGCTCTACAGGGCAGAGGGATTTAGGGGGTGGTTGAACGCCGCACGATTAGGGCTGCCCGTGAGCCCGGCCGTGCCCGTGTCCCTGCCCGGAGGGTCCCCCCGAGCCGTGCCCGGCCCCGCGCCCCTGCCGGCCCTGCCATACTAACACACAAACCCCAAAACCCTGCAGCGCGGCTTGGAGGGGACTGATGCGGGCTGGAAGAGGGGAGCGACGGCTTCTGATGGGGACAATCCCGGCGGGCACGGCACCAGCGCGTGTTGGAGTGATGCCCAGGCGAGGCTCCCGTCCCGGAGAGGTTCGAAGGATGCTGGACCCAGGCAATGGGGATTATTTTCTTTTTGGAGGGCGAAACGGCCTCCCGGTGTCCCCCGGTTGCTCGGGCTAGCCCGGGACAGCTGCGCGGCCCGGGGGGACTGGAGGAGAGCGGCTGCTGCTGCTGCTGCTGCTGTGCCCGAGTCCTGCCTCCTTGTGCAGGGAAAGAAGCACGAGTCCCCCGTGGCACCCTCTGCAGTTGGCTCAGGGTCTCGCTGCGCCCAGGGGTTGGGAGGGAGGGGGTGGGAAAGAGGGTGACTTCCAAACCAAATGGCATCATTTCAACCTCTCGTACAAGGGTGCCTTCGGCAGGGAGGCAAGCAGAGAGCAGAAACATTCTGTTTCTCATTATTTCTTCCAGCCTTAGCCCCATCAAACCATGAATGCATAGGGCCAAACTTATTTTCAGGATAATTTGTCTCTTTCTCACCATTTCCAAATTCTGCAGTCTCATCCTAGCCCCCATTTCCAATACGTGTTATTGTTATTATTCCCCTTGCCATCATGGTGAAAATTGTTTCTAGCAGATACACCTGATCCTGAAGCACAAAATCCCCCCTTTGAGCCTTGCTAGGACCAGCTTTCCTCCTGTTCTTGGCTGAGTCCTGCTTCCCACTTGAACCGTGACATCTTGAACTCATTATCTGAGCTCTTTTAGGAGCTTGTAGGTAATAAACAGCACCAAAACCTTTCTGAGTGATCAGAAGTTGCCCTTGGGGACTGAAGTAGCCAGTAGAAGCTGAAGAACTGTAATTGCTGCAGCTGTATATTGCAATATCATTTTGTGTCATTCAAAGGCTTTTCAAACACTTCAGAACTTGAGCCACATCTTACTAGGGAAAAAAATCTCTCCTGTTTATCTGCTTCTCCTGTGATTTCAGATGTCTGGGTGCACAGATGTCTGGGTGGAAAAGGTGATTTTTGCAAGGGTTTTTAGCTCCCTCGGAAGAGAGCGAGATAGAAAAGGGAGATGTCAGGGACACAGGGAAGGTGTCCTGGAGCCCAGGGTCACAAAGTCACGAGAAGAGAGGAGATCTTCCAGAAAAGGTCAGCAACCCTTTCTGGCCATCATCTGTTGCCTGTTTTTCCAAGGAGCTCAGTGGAAGATTTTCTTGATGGTCAGACCTTTAGCAGCCAGGAAGGAANCCTTTCATTCACACTGATTTGTAATTCCTTTTCATTGCACAAAGTCCTGGATCAAAAAACTGCTTATATAGAGAAAATTTTTGGAATTCCCTTTCCAGCATTTGCTGCATAAGGATTTAAATATAATCATAAAGCCTATACTCTATATTCTTTTTGCTCTTTCCACCTTTAGTGCCCATTAGGGATTTGGTTTTGTTTCTGTTTTGACAGCCCCTGTATATATGTATTTGTGGTTGTTCCGTACTGTTTCCTGATTTAATATCAGTGCAGTTACAGGAGAAGGATGCACCGTTAGCATTTTTTTGCTCAAAGTATTTTTCAAGCTCCTTTTTGATGTACTGGTCAGGTTTGCAGCTTCTGTGCTCTTCTTGATCAGAAGAGGAAGGATCAGGTTTGTTGTGCCCTTTGGGAATGAAGCTCTCTATTCTCCTAAGAAATTCAGCCACCTTCCTTCACTAGCCCCTCCACATAAATCCAGGTGCAGGAGAAAAGTGAGGAAGTATTTAGTAGAAGCCTGTCATGGAGTTTAATTAAAGTCCTTTTGTGCATTTCTGAGAAGTAAATACGAGCCAAACTGGAAACAAGGTGGCTTCTTCAAGACTCCACATTCCTCCCCAAATATTTTTAAGTCCTAAATAAGTGAAGGGAAGAGAGACAAAGAAAGGAAACAATTCTGGGGAAATGCATCTGTTTGCTTTCCCTGCTAGTCTGAGGAACACGTATTCAGCTGTTACACAGACAGGAGAAAATAAAAAAAGCCTCCTGATCTTTGTTTCTTTTACATATAAACAGATCCACAGCCTTGAATAGCCCCAGACCAGATGATTCAAAATCAGACTCAGAGTGTAAATTCTGCTCCTTTTGCCCAAATAAGATATTCGGCTCATAGTGCAACTTGTCCTTTTATCTTTAGGAAATAAAATTGTTTTAGCATGTGTGTCAGTGGTTACTGCATGTCACAACCTCCCATCCTAAATCTCCCTAGACCCCCAGGCCCTAGAAATGCCGGAGATGTTTCCCATCACTGCCCACTGCCAGGATCCTTGGGAGGTTCCGAGGGCAGTGGGTCTGACATGGCTGGGCCAGGACATGGGGAGGGCTCACGGGGCTGACTGCTGCCCCTGGGACAAGCTGCAGTTGCTCTGTAACTATTTCTTTGCTGTTTCAGAGCTCCTCTGCAGGATGGTTAATTGAGTTTGTGCAGGAGAGCTGACAGCACAGCGGTGCTGCAAATTCTCACCCACTGCTTCCCAGGCTGGATGCTCTGCAGCCAAGCTAGCCACAGACCATCCTGGGATCCCATAAATTGTGACTGTGTCCCCTAGGCTGGGAGAGAGCTACAGGAGAGTGCAGCAAGGGGATGGGCAGTGTGAGGTGAGCATGGTCTGCTACAAGAGAGAAGCTGGTCAGGGAAGGTTTTCATTTCTGTGTCTATTTTAACAGCAATCCTATGGGGCATTTCAGGTTTGCTGTACCAAGGGAGATAATTTCTGCTGGTTTTCCTCTACCAGGGTCAATTCCTCAAATGTTAGTGGAGACAAAAGCACACCAAAATTCCCAACCTATACCCTGTAAGGTAGAAAAGAAAGAGCTCTTGCAGCACTCAGTAAATGCCCATGCTACAGCAGGGTCAGTTATCCCTCTTTGGCTAAACAATAACACCAACATTCATTAGGTTTTTAAAATGCATATATTATTACTCAACATGGCTGAAAATTTAGGAAAAAAATACACCGTAATATGTGTGGACTAATCTCCACATGCAGGATTAACCACCACTTTATACATTTTCTGAGCATTGTGAAAAAAGAGTCTCCTGGACAGCATCTCTAAGATTCTCCAGGCTTTCAGTGTGAGTGCCCTATTTATCTTCAGCATTAACTCTGTATCTGCAGGGGCTTTAATAAGTGTATTTTCATCCTTCACACATCCAGGTAAAGAGCTTCACCCCCTAAAGCTGTGATTACACCTCAGCAACCTCTCTCTTGGCAATGTATGCATGGTTTCTGTTTTGTGTTGTTTTCCTGGCTTGAATTAACACGCTTCAAGCCTCTAATGTACTTCTTTAATAACTGACTTCCATAAAAAAAAGGAGAAGATGGAGAATTTCATCCAAGAATTCCCAGCTGGAGACATCTGTTCAGCAAGTCACCTGATGAACAGCTCTAACCAGCCAAGTGTGAGTTATTTTTATTGGTTCAATGTTTTAAAAATAGAATTTTTTCTTTCTTTTAATTGATACCTTACTAGTGGATTCCTTCACTGGTCTACACAGATTTGGATTTATTTCTCCTGAAGGATTAGTACAGCCCGAACTGAGTGATCCATTCCAAAACCGAGCTGACCGGCTGAAACCAGTAGGAACCAGTTAAATGCTTGAAATGAGGGTTTCCACTAGGGTAATCAAATTTCCCAAGAGGTGATGGATTTGATGTATAGCCTGTCATGATGAGTTGCAGGCACTCAGCACCTCTGAAAATCAGGCCATAGCAGCTTTCAGCAAATCTAAAGAGACGGGGTGTGCACGTGCGAGCCGGAGCAAGCTGCAGAGAGGACACACGTCTTCATTGATCTCGAAAGGCAGGTTGAACTGTTCTGGTTTGAATCACATGATTTGTCATGTTATTTAGCAGTTGCTAAGCTTAGGTGAGCTTGTAGGATCCTGTCGGTGCACACTCAGCCCTAATCCTCTCTCAGTTTATTTGTCAGTGCTGCTGCCTGGCTCCTCGGTGAGAGGGTTGGTCCCACGGCTCCTCTTGCAGGACTCACTGAGGTGCTGTGCATCCTCCTGATCACTCCTCCAGCATCCCAAAGGTGCTTTCCAGAGGGCAGGGCTGATATTATGTTTGATTTTCCACTCCTCTGTGTTTTGTCTGGGAAGACTTTTGAGGCCTCTGGACTTTGCCTTGATTCGGAGTCTTGTTTGGAAGAGGACCCCAGGTTGACACGAGGAGGGCGACCCAGGAAAAGGGCAAGGTGTGTGAAGGCAGGAATGTGGGAGTGCACTTTGTGCAGCAGGGTGTTGTAGACCCTCCTGCCGTCCATCCATGCAGAGAGCTCTCAGCTCACCCGACTTCACTGGCCCTTCGCTGGCCTAGGCCACTCACCCTCCATGGACAGGGAGAAACTGAGGCTCTGAACTCTTCTCCACAACCCAGCACAGGGCATTCAGTGGGTGGAGAGAACCAAGAGCTGCTGATTGCCTGCACTAGCCAGGCAATGGGTACCTGAAGGAAAACTCTGTGGGGACCCCTTCTCCTGGGAACCATAGGAGGGGCTGAAGGCTCCACAAGGACTGTTTAGGGGGGGGAGTAACAATGCAGCCCTCAGTCCTTTCTGCACTTCACCCTGATTAATTATTTGCTGTTGCAGGCAAGAGTGGGATATCATAGGTGGAGAACACACTAATATCTTCCCTTTTTCTTCCCTTCAGAATAGCTTGAATTAATACTTTTATATCTTTCAAAAGAAAGAGAGGTTTTTCTCACTTGAGAAAAAAGAAGAAAAGTTTTCTGAAAGCCGTATTTTAATTGAACCAGGCTCAGGAACAGGGAGGCTGAGGGAAGAATTGCTGTAATGGAATTAACTTTATGGAAGAAAAGCAAATCTCCACCCTGTTTAAACATGGGGAAAACATCACAGAGGCATCCTGCTGCACCAAATGGTAAACATGTCCATGTATTATATCACTTATGGCTTCCTTAAGAGTTTTATGATGCTGTTCTCAATTACTGTGTTTGCATTTGTAATTAGAGTGCAGAACACATTGTGAAGGCAAATTATAGAGCTAACTTGTCCTTTCAAAATAACCCATTTGCTCAGTGTGCTCCCAGAAGCGTCTCTTTATTCAAGGGACTCCAGTGAAGGAGCAACCTCCTCTGCTGAGGGTGTTGGAATATGCATTTGCTGCAGGGAAGGGAGAGGAGAAACACACTTTTGCCCCAGGGTTTTGCTGTGCTTGGGCCTGACCTTCAAACCACTGAAACTCCTGTTGGTTTCTTTAAGCACAGCCCTCCACAAGCTTGAGCAATTAATGGAACTGGGGGAGGTGTGAGGGAAGAATCAGTTTTTTTTGCTCTGCCACTAATTTCCTCTCTGGCCTTGGTCATGCCATTTGACCTCCTTAACTGGCTAAAAGTATCCTCTGAAAGAGGCTAAAAATCTCCTCAGGAAGAGCTGGGATATTACTGTTCAATCACCAAACATCTAAATAAAGGTGAACGTGCTGCTGCCTGTCCCCGAGTTCTTCAGCCCTTAGCGGGAAGGTGACTCTGACAGCAGCTCTTTGCTTTGTGTGCATGCAGCCTTTGCCCTGCACTGTCCTGACCGTGGCTGCCCCTCTGTTTAGGAATAAGGGTGACACCTTGCTCCACACCAGGTGTCCCTAAGTGCTGCCCAGGCCCCCACACACAGAGCCCAGGGCACGGTGCCTGGCAGGGTCTCACACAGCAGCTCCTCAGCAGCTGCCCTCATGTTTTCCTCTGATGTTACTGAACACCAGGGGCAGAGATCTGATCTTCCTCCAAGGCAGGTCGATTCTGTCTAGAGCAGGCTGGAGTCTAGGCCAGCTGTGCACTTTGCCTTTGAATTCAGTAGGGAAAAAACTGTATCCAAGTGCGAGCTTGAATGCAGTAATGCTGATGCCTTAAATGGCTCCCTAGAAACAGAGACCAGACAGGAATAAAGGAATAAAGGAGGGATTTATTTGGAAAGCCTTCAGAGGTCACACTCTGGGCTCCAGAGGCTCCTGCCTCAGTGCATCCCAACATGGACAATGACAGCTGCCGAGTTCTTCCCACTTTGATAGCAGCATCAATTGCCCAAGCAGAAGCCAGGCAAGGATGGAATTTGCCCAAGCTTGCCTCCTCTCCCCAAGATGAAGGTTTGCAGTTGTTGGGCCCAGGAGGGTCTGGGTGTCCTTGGAGAGCGAGCTGGAGAGGCTTTGTTATGTCAGTGTGAGCATGAGAGAACAGCACTGAACGAGCTCCAGGGACCTGCAGAGTTACACTGGGCACTGCAGGGTTGGAAGAATATAAAAGTTAAAACCTAAGGCATCAATGCTCTGCTTAAAGTGGAAAGGAAGCAAAGACTCACAGTTGCTACTGCACTATGTTTACAAAGAATCCTTGCATTTGTTGTTTGTTTGTTTGTTTGTTTGTTCGTTTTGCAAAGACTACACTAAGCAGGAGGACTTGACTTTCAATGGATTTGTCCGCAAGCAAAATTTTCTTCTTCAGTACCTGAAGTGGGAGGGCACAGGAAACTGTCCTGCAGTTTCTGCAGCTCTCTCATAAGTATATCCTTCCCATTCGGGGCCATGAGGAGCTGCTTTCCAGCCAAGGTTTTGGAAACATCTAAGCTCAGTGCTTGGCCTCTACATAGCACACTGCCCACCAGTGTCCTCTTCTTGTGCACCAGGGCTTCAAGGAACCAGGCCAAAATTGTGTTTGGACAACAAAAAACCCCAAAGAAACCCCAAAACATTGCACTATGAGATTACTACAATCATTTTTCCCTTCACTTTCCTGACTATGAAGAAACTTGTCCAACTTTTACTCCCCCACAGGTAACTCCCCATTTCATGTCCAATGCAGCTGAGTTAGAAGTTCACCACAACACCAGCTCTGCCCTGACCAATGCTCAGTTATTAATTCAGTTCTTGGTATCTCTTGCATGGGTCAGGAAGGTTGATTCTGCAGCCCCAACTTTCTGCCAGGTGCTTGTTCCTTCTGAGCAAAGGTTAGGTCACCTACTGATGATTCATTGAAAAAACTGGTTTTATTACTTTTCCTTGGCATGGGAGAGCTTCTTCAAAGGAAGAAGCTGCAGTCTATGGGATGACCATCCCAAGAAAGAATGACTGCCAAAGGGGTTTAGTTAGGGGTTCATCTTAGTATTTACCATCAAATTTGTTGTTTAATGTCATTAAATCCAAGAGACTTCCTAGAGGAATGAGTTTGAACTTTATGAATTGTGCGATTATTTGTGAAGTGGTTTAGGAAGGGCATTTTCTGCTGTTGGTACAAGAGAAGAAATTCCAGTGTGGATGCACTCCAGTTTCCATAAGAGTATGTTTAAAATATGGCCCAGGTTCACTGAGCAATGTCAAAACACCTTTGCAAGCCTGACCAGGGAATGGGATACAGCTGCAAAACGGGCAAGCTCCATTTCTTTGGAGGAACAAAACAGAGAAGGGCATTTGTCAGCCGAAGGATCCCATTTGTGAAACACCTACTGTTGTTTGGGTAGCTGGGATTTAAAGTGTGTCTGTCACCACCCTGTCTTTGTGGCCAGAAATGCTGTTTGCTTTGCTCCACCGCCGCTGCTCCGGCAGCTGAACGGGACAGGCAGCTTTCTCTGCCGATCCCAGCCAGGGCAGCCCTGCCTCCAGCTCCTCGCTCCCAGGGAACCATGCAGGCTGCCAGCATCCAAGTGCCACCAAGGGCAAATCCAGAGAGATGGCCACCCAAAGATTTGAACCTGTGAGTTGAAAATTTCAGCGTTCTGTGGTTTTCTTTATTGGTGAAAGCCTATTTCGGCAGCTGAAGTAGGAAAACACCCTCCATCAAACACATGGAAGACTTTTTGTTAATAAACACCTTTCAAAACCAGAGAACTTTACCTGCCTTATGAAATTGTGTCAATATTTCAAGAAATGGCACAGTGGAAAATTCATATTCATGTTAGATGTCATAATGGGAATTGGCAGCACCTACAGGAGACTACCATGTTTTCTGATAGTGCTTACGACAGGGGCAGGGGATAAGCATGTAAAAAATAAATTAAAATCTCTTTACTTGGTGAAATCCTTGTAGTTTGTGCTATATTGAACCTGTCAGCTGCTTAAGTAACAGCTTGTCAGTGCTCGTGGCCCGGCTGAACACGAGACCTGGTAGTATGGCTGCAAATTGTCAGGAGCTGAGTGATCTCCCGGGTTGTGATTTATGACTCCACGAACAATGACAAGCAAGGAGAAAAGGCCCCGGCAATTTCAGAAGCAGTTGTGGAAACAATTAGATCACTTTTTTATTAGGTCATTTATACAACTCTTCCTTTTAAAAATTAGATCCTTGATGAGTGCGTTTTTCACGCACTCAGGTGCTTTGTCCTGTTCTTCAGTTGAGGGAAAGTCCTGGGCTTTCCTTTGGAAACAGTCCTGTGCCATGTCTTTAACTTCCCAGAGGTGCACAGGACATCCCTGAGCTCACCACAAGTCCTGGTTCATCTGCAGTCGAAGCCCTCTGCGAAGATTAATTCCTGCAGGAATTGCACTGCCTTCTGTAGCATTCTCTCATTCCTGGTTGCTCACATTCTTTTGCTGACCTGTCCTTTGTCTCCTCTACAGCTGGTGGGAAGCATTTGGCAAATCACACTGGAACAGGCAAATAATACCAATAAAGAAAACTTAGACCAGAATTTTTAGAAGTGCAGTGGTTTGGGCTTCTTTTACCCTTTTTAGGATTCTTTTACCTGTCTCCTTTCTAACAGCAGAGCTGTCATTGTACTTCCGCTTCTAATTTGTTCAGCAGTGGTTTGCCCAGGGAGCTGAGCAGTACCAGGTCTCATATTTTTCGAAGGAGCCTGTGACATTTCTCTAGAATTGCCCAGAGCCCTGCTATCCAACCCCTTGAGCTTGGAACATGAGTTTACTGCTGCGCTAGTGAGACAATATCTCATTTGATAACATATCTGAAAAGATATGTTTAATCAAACTCTCTCCCACACCTTGTTTCCTTTCTTGGAAGTTGTCAGCCAGTGTCTGATTTCGTTCTACCACGATTATACAGTCACAACATCTTCATTTCTGAATTCTCTTATAGAGAAACTGGTGCCAAAAATGGCCAAAGCCACTCAGCATCCCAGGAGATCCCCAAAAGCCAAGGGATCCCAGCACAGATTCAGGTTCCTGGGATGGATTTGAATTATTTTACACCGTGGTTAAGTCAAATATAATGGGAATTTCTGCTATAAAAGCTAGTGAAATATGAACCCATAAAATGAGCTCTTGCTGTAGAGAATCTCATTTCCCTCATTCCCCTTCTTTTAAGAAGTAGGGAGATCTTGGAATTTCTCCAGCACTGTGTATTGAGGGATGAGGCAGAGATCTCTACCATATTCTGTATCCCAATGAGAACAAAACTTACTCTCAGCTTCAAGTTTTATCCTTCCTTTTCAAAGCCTTCTTCTGTTGTGCTATGCACCAGCAAAAATCCTTTTTATTACCATTAAAAAGGCAACTGAGGTGCCCATTATTTTATTTTTCTTTTAGTATTTGTACAGAACTCAGCAAATAAAAATGGGCCCCAGATAAAAGGTGTGTCCTTTCTAGTAAAGCACAAAAAAATCTTAATCTTTGGTCCAGAAGCAGTAGATTGCCACAAACAGTCGGCAGCTAAAATCATTAATCTTTGCTGCTTGCCCAACTGGTACTAGTAGTAAAGAAGATAATACACTAGCAGAATCAGTGACCCACTACAAATTGGTCCTGAAAGGTCCACCAGCCTAAATAGACTTTTGCTGATCCAACACTTGTTAGGAATCCCAACAAAGAGACTATTGGCTCATCTGATGAGCCGCTCACTATTGGGCCTTTTGCAATGGCTGGTGATGGATGACCATACCCTCTTTGAGGGGGAAGATGCAGCTCCTGGTATGGGGCCTTTTCTCATCTTAAATTTGTACTCAATAAATCACAGGTGCAGAAGAGACAGCATCAGTTTCATTACACCTACATGCTCCAGTATCAATCATGCCAACACAAGGGGCTGCGTACAGTTCATTTCGGGAGGCTCTTTCTGTTCCAATACCATTTCCATTCCGTTGTGCTTTAGCATTCCTAAAGTGTTGAGCCTCTGCAGAGAAACACTGGAGAGAAGGATGGGATGTGCTGTAATTGCACTCTTTCCACATGAGACAGAGCTCAGCTCACATAATTCGGTTTGTGATACCCTGCTATTGTTTAAGGTGAAGTGCTAAATAATGTGGTAATAGTGTGGTCATCACACACCTTTTTAGTTCTTAAACTTGTTTTTTTCATTTGCTCTTTAGCATAGGTGTTCAGTCAGAGCTGCAGCAATTGCCCTGGAGTGGTCCCCTTTCTGTGATTATAATATCATTTTCCTGTTTGGTTTATGACATTCTTTTAGATGATGCTATAATCCCGCATGTATCCTTACCCAAACCTAATTGTTATAAAGAAACCATTTCAGGGAGCTTCTTCAGTGTTTTCTCATTTGAAAGAGTTTCTGCCATGTCCTCCCTGGCTGGTAAACACCCTGGGACCTTTGCAAGGTTTGTCCATTAGGATTCACGGTTTATGAATCTATTGCAGAGCTCTCATATTGTTATGTTAATTCCAATGTCAGCAGTTAAAATACACTTAAACTGAAGGAGGCTTTAGAGCTCTCAGACTTGATATTTAATGTACATCATCAAATACTTTCATGGCATGAAATGCATGTCTAACACTCATCATAAAAACTATGAACTATGTTTTTCAAGTATGATAAAAGGTGAAAGATTATTCCCCACGTGTGTCCAAAATCCATTTTGCCATCTTTATACAGGGAGAGTAATTTCTTGGTGACCAATTACGCTCTGATTTGCATAGGAACAACTATGTTTCATGCAATTAAGTTATCACAAAGTCCTGTCATTCTGCTGCACTCTGTTAATCTTTAACTCAACGAAAAGCCATGTCAGCAGAGCACCAACACAGAAAAGATGGGTGTTCAAAGGAACTGCAATAGGAGCACATTCAGGACTGTCAGACAGAACAAGCTTTTCAAAAGGACACTTCCATTCAGTTTAAACCTACAAGGGTGTTGGGCTGACACCTCCATTTATTTGCTGTAGGGCTATAAGGAGAGAAAAAGAGAGACTTTCAGTCTTATTAAAGCAGTATTTGGAATACAAAACAAAAAAAAAAAGGGACTCTTTTTCTTCTTTTTTTCTGTTCCTTTTACTCCATCTCAGCAGCAGATCGTAAAGCAGGCATAGCATTAATGTGAGACAAGAAATTATTGCTTCTAATGTGCATCTAAAAGACTTGATTTTCTGTGAACCTGCAACCAAAATCTAGTTATTTCTTTATTCTTTTAAGATTGTAGGGAGACATAAAGAGAACATATTTTAAAAATGTGTTTAGGAGTGCAGAAGGCACAGGAAATAGCATCTTTCTGCCACATCTGTTGTGGCTGCCAGGTTTAAGAGCTAAGTCACCAATATGATTCAGAAATTTTTCTGATCAGTACCTACAGCACGTTCAGTTCTACAAGATAAAAATGGTGATTGAACTTTGAGAGGACATTTGAGGACACAACATGGTTATGCTGGTGACAGATCCTTAGCTGGTACAAACAGGCACAGGGCCACCATAGCCAGCAGAGAGAGCCCAGGTGCATCTGTAACCCAACTACCCTCCAACACTGGGCACTCAGTGATATTTGAATATTTGCAGGTGAAAGTTTGCAGGTTGGTTGTTTCTATGTGATTCCCAAAACTCCCATAATCACAGCCCAAGCAGGCTCTTCCTGCTAACATTTGCATCATTTTCAATGAAAGCTGACACTTGTCTACTTGCCTTTCATGTTTTGTCTCAGGGATCTTTCCTTCTGTGAATATATCTATTATCCAATATTCATTTCACCCAGTTCAATTTGCAGAAAATGTTTCTCTTTCAGGATTGTGCCTAAGTTTTTATATTTTTCATCTCAATTAAAAATAAACCATGCTGTGAGTTCCCTCTTTAGTTCTTTTATCATGCCACCAACTCTGTGCATTTTGTCACCTATATACTAATAAAAAGGTCTTCCCAATATATATGAACATATATATCCCAGTAAGTGGCTTTTAGGGCTACTGTCCAAAGAAACTTGTCTTTCATTTGCAGTGTGCTGCAAAACATGGTTTTTAATCCAAAGAAACTGTAAGGAACTCTGTTATCTTCATTCTGGCCTTAATCTATAATGAATATTTATAGCACTTGTGAGATACAGATTAAAAATATTAAAACATAATTTGGATGTTTTCAAAGGTCGCATGCTGGGTAACATTTCTGGCAGTGCCAAAGGGCTAGATTTGTTAGTGCAACTTTAGAAGTGAATTCGACTCCTCATTTTCAAGGTGTCTAAAGCTTTCCAAAAGTACAAATTTTACCAATGTAAAATAAAATTGAGGTGCTTTTACTAATCCCATCAAAAACTTGTTTGCACTCTTACTGTCTCTATCTAAATAATTCCCAAGAATGGGAGCTTGTCATTTAAATGTCTTTGGGAAGCTTTAGCCAGAGGAGAGGTCTGGGTAATAGATTTTGTATGGAAAAGCAAAAACACAGTTCAAATAGAGTAGAGCTCTATTCCTGTCAGAGTCAGTGACACAACAGCCACTGATGATCAGTGACACTGGTCCCAGTTTACTCATGGACTCATGGAAACTGGCAGCCCCTGCTTTTGTCCTTTTAGCACTACATCTGCAGCTGAACACTCCTGCCTTTCCCTGGTCTTAAAATTAAAACCAAAACACGGTTTATGGGGAAAAGGGGTTTTTACCTTGGTGTTTATTTCAGGATCCTGGGGTGCAGCACTTGGTCCAGGTGGAAAGCCCTGAAAATGCATGGACACTGTCACACCAAAATACATACAATTATAGGCCTTGCAAAATTAACATATCTATCAAAGATTCCCCAATGAGAGGCTGGAGTGAACCCCTCGTTGTGAGGAACCTTCCCCCTGGCTGGGCCTGTCTGAGGTTCCAAAATGTGTTCTGGAGAGGCCCTTGGTGTCTGGGGCTCCCAGGATGTTTGCTCTCCTGGTTTAACGGTGCCGTGGGGCTGAGCTGAGTTATCAGCCTTGGGAAGTTACAAGTATGTGGGCTAAAAGCACTAAGAATACATAAAACTATCAAAGAGTATGTAAGAGGGGTGTAAAAGAAAAGCAAAAAAATCATTCTGGCACCAACACCAACAACCTCCCCGAGGAGCAGGAAGCTTCTCCAGGGAGATCAGTGTGTACACAGCCTGGCAAGATATCAGCCGCTCGGGGCAGGTGAGGGCTTTAATGCAGTCCCTGTTGCTCCTAGTGGAGAGTTCAGGGCCCCAAGGGACGCCGTGCACAGCACGAAGCTGCACCTGAGTCCTTGCAGGCAGAGCTTTTCCTTTTCCCCTAGCCCAGGCTGCGGTGCCCGAGCGCAGGGCTGCACTCGCGGTACACACGTGTGAGCACACCTGGGCACCACGGGCTTGTCCTCGCCCTGCCACAACCCCCAGAGCTCCACGCGTGATGCAATGCCCTGGGCTCCTGCTCCCGTGCCAAAGGAAACGCACTCGGTGAACCTGCGAGCGTGGCTGCCGGGGAGCGAGGCGGAGGAGGAGGCGGAGGAGGAGGAGGAGGAGGAAGCTCCGGTACCTCTGTGTTGCGAGCGGCACATCGCGTCCTGCTGGGTATCAGAGGGGTGGGACTGACCTCTCTTTCAAAGAACACGCACAGCAAAGTGATGGCTTGGCAGTTTAAAGCAGGTAAACCTTGGCAGACACTGGTCTTGAGTGTAAGAAGGTTTACCTTGACTGGGAGAGGGTTTGTGAAGTACTTCTGTTGGTCGGCAGGCAAAAAGCTGGATTAAAGGGCTGAAATAAAATGTGAATCTGTCCCTTAAAGAAACTGATGGGGGCCCTGATTGCTCTCTGGGCAGTCAGGAGCCATGAAAATGTTCTGGAAAATGTTCTCGTAACCTGATAAAAGAGCTGATTTAATAAAATTATCATATTGTCACTTTATGGTTTTACTTAGAAATCTTTTGGCCTAGTTCAGTTTAAAAAAAGAGTCACCAGCTTTAGTTCTTTTGCAGAAAAAAGATCCCATCATTTATTAGATGAATGAAGATATCAATTTCTGTTTAAACATTAACAGGGTGATGCCAAATATTAGTCAGTTCCTAGTAATTTTGAGGGATTAAAAAGATAATAAAAGTAATAGTCCATTACATTACCTACTTCAGCAAGATTGTAATGAATGTAATAAATTCCAGATCAGGGTTATAACAACTTCCATCTATTTAAAATGAATTTGTAGGGTTACTTTCATTAACTATGTATATGGAGAAAATGATCTGACATATTACTTTAAAAGAGCTGTAAAACCGATTAGAAGGAAATATGCTTCCCAGACAGTGATCTAGGCCGCTGGGGAAATTTTATCCCTGGGAAGATGGGGGGAAAAAGGAAGAGAAGAGGAAAGGACCTTAGAAGATGCTATTGGATCATTTTTTTCACATGCCCCAAAGTCGTTTTGCTCAAGAGAGATTCAGGCAGAGAGCAGGAAAGGGATGAAAGCCACTTTCTCTCCCGACTTTTCTATTCCCTCCTCCTCCTTCCTCAGGAAAGGATGGATCCGTTAATGAATAAAGGGTTCCTGCCCTGGGGATTTGTGCATGGAAATGAAACCGTGCCTGGTTCTGGTCCGGCCCTCCGGCAGCCCAGGGGAAGGCTCAGGCATTAGAGGGGACGGTGGCCTCATTGCTCGGAGGAGACAAGGGACCTAGCACTTGACTGCACTACAGAAATTACTGCTGCACCTAGAATGCAGCCTTCATTTATCAATTTCATAGCAAGGGGGAAAGGGAAAGGGAGGGGGGAACCCAACATCTGACTGCCTTTTTCAGCTCACGCTCCATCTAGCCACCAAGAGCCCTCCAAATCCAGTCATGTGTGTTATAAGGAGTCCTGGATAAAGTAACTTAATACTAATGATTTATACTTAATTGGACCTCTAAGTGATTAAAGTGGCAGTAATGAATGAGTAACATCCTTCTAATTCCCTTTTTCCATTTGGCTTGGCCTGAAGGCCCTTTCTTTGTGCAGGATTTGACTTGGGGCTAAGAAATGCCAGTGGTTTTTAAGCTTTTAGTAGCATGTCTGGAATGAGCCACTTGGATCATGTTTACAATAAATGATTACATAAGCATGCTACCAGGCCATTGGGTTGGGTTTTTTTTTTTTCTTTCTTTCTTTTATTGGATTAGCCAATTGTGAGGTTAATGAATATGCATTTGGCAACCCATGTTTGTGAGGCCACGTCCCACGTGGGCATCAAAGGGTTTGAAATGTGTGAGAGTAAATATCAGCTTTGTCAAAATATTGATTCACTTTAAGAGTAACACAGCAACCCTCCCTTTGAACTTATGTTCATAAGAATAAACCTGCTTTACATATTTTTTACTTATTTTATAGGACTTAATATTGGCAATTAATTGAATGAATAAAATGAGATTTTCTAATTTAGTACTTCCCTAATCTCTCCCTGCTTTTTCAATCTAAAAGTTATTGTTACCCTTTTCCTTAAAAAAATAAATGCATTAAAAATGTAGCAGCTAATGCTTGAAATATGTAACTTTTTAAACACACAGAGAGATCCAGAACCTCATGTTTCACTTTGTATTGAAGGGAATATTAGGGTGAAGGGAATATTAGGCAGCATAAAGGTTGCTTTAAGTCAGAGGGAGATGTGTGGAGCTCTTGTCTCACACTGGGGCAGATCCGGCTCAATCCTTGCAGCTGAGGCAGCTCTGAGATGGGGCAACAGCAGAGGAGCAATGAGGTGTTTATAGCACTGAGCTAAATTGCCAGATATTTAAAATCAATTTGGGTATGTTTATCCACATGCCCCAATTATACCTTTCACTGGAACACAAATAGGAGTGTACCACATACATCGCACAGTGACTGGGGTGATGATGCTGTGCTTGGGTTGTGACAGCAAAACTGCCATAATGCAATTTAAAAACTAATAATAACACTTGAGCTTCTTTTACACCAAAAAACTTTATTAATTTGGACAACCCCCCAGCTCTCTCTTGCTGTAGGTTTTCTTGTATGGCTGTGGTAGGCTTTGAACCACATGGATATCATGTATTAACACAAATTATTTGGGATGGTTTTTGGGTTTATTTTAATCCTTGTTTCAGGAATATTTGGTGGTGAGAAAGCTTTATGGAATAGGTTTGATTTCATCAGATATTGTCGGAGATGAGGATTATTCAGCAAGCAGGAACTTACCTGATTCCGAGGGCAGATTGCTGGTTGCCGTCATGGGTAATAAAACTGCACTGCGGGTGTTGATAGAAACTGGCTAATTAATAGCCCATTACTGTGCTGTCGTTGACTAACATTAGAACCCTCTGAGACCAGTTACACTGGCAAAAATCTGGAGGAACCCTCAGAGGCTGGTAAAACTTGGATTTGGCCTGAATTTTAGGAGTAAATGATTTTATTTCAGGTGCTGTCTACACTCATGCTCAAATTGTGTGGATACTCTCTGTGAGATCAATGCTCACACAGGGTTATACACCTCAGATAAAGGGAAAAACAGAGGCAATTTCAGTGAATGAGCCGTGGTGCCCCTACACACCTACAAGCACTTGAAGTTTATTTCCTATCCCCCACAGCCCTCTGTGAAGTTTACCTGCACCTCTGGAGAAAGGGCTGTGCACCTGGACACTGAGCATCCCTCTCCTCTCCTCTCCTCTCCTCTCC
>VZRF01001602.1:126417-200799 GCA_013396875.1 Vireo altiloquus
TGAAGTCCCTCCTCTCTCTTCTCCTCTCCTCTCCACTCCTCTCCTCTCCTCTCCTCTCCCTTTCCTTTTTGTTTCCACAAGATTTCAGGGTCACCTTGCTCACAGTGAGCATGGGGCAACCATTTGACACATTGGGTTTTCTCAGTATTGCAGTTCCAGCCAGGAGTAATCTCAGTTAAACATCTTTTGGGATGGTAGAGCAATGATTCAGGAGAAGCCTGACAAGGACATTAGTAGGGAGTAGCAGAGAAGGGAGAGGTATTATCCAGGGCTACAGAAAATGCCTGGTCAGGAATACAAGAAATGAGAAAAAGCGAAGAGTGGAAGAAATAAGCAAAGAAAGAGAAGTAACAGTGGCATTTAACACAGGGGGAAAGAGTCAAAGTGATTTCTGCAGCAGTGGGAAAGAGAAAGTAAGAGCAAAAGTAAGATTTATGGAGGAACAGCTAATATGAGACTGGGGCCTGTCAAAGGCTGAAGGAAGCTAAAAAGAAATAAAAAATATTAAATAAAGGCAGCAAATTGGGTGTTTGGAGTAGTAGAGGTTAATTAGCCCTGGCAGCCTTGAGGCTGTCCATCTCCTCCCAGTGCCTCAGGAGTGAGTCCCAAGGCTGCACCCAGCTGCAGGAGTGGAAGCAGAAAAGGAGCACCTGGCATCCAGCACCAAACCTTTGTCTGCTGCTCCTGGCTGCTCGTGGTGGCTCTTGGGCCGCAGAGAAAGGCAACCAGACCTGCCTGGATATTCCCTGCAGAGCTGTTCCTGCTCAGCCCCTTTCCCAAGGCAATACCCTCTTCAGAGCAGCTGTGAAAATGTTTCTTGTCAGGGCCTGGGGAGTGCTTCTCCTCTAGACCCCCAAAGTGCATCAAACCATCTTCACGTGGAAGGAATACTGAGTGCACAGCTCTGTTCCCTGATAATGCTCCCAAATTCTCCTGAACAGCCTCGGTCATGGCACAGAGAGTTCCCAGGAGGACTGGCTCTCTTCAAGGACCAGTTGGCTGTACAAACACACCCTTTGCTTTTGCATCTCTTTGAACTATCCTCAAAACACTGCTGTTATAATTGGATACCCTTACCTCTGCCGGCCTGCGCTGCATGGGTCATATATGTAAACATCAAACTCAAATAACAACCCCCAAATTTAATTTATTTCTACCTAAACAAGTTCTTTTATCATAAAGCAATAAATTTGTCTTGGTGCTAGCAATTTGTTGCGGGTGACATAACACTGCAAATTGATTAATCGCTACTGTACACGACAAAATGAGAAAAGCAAGGAATTATTATGAATAGCGTCCATCTGATACAGTAGGGATTCATTATTCAAAAGTGTTAGCTAGTGGTTAGCTATCCCCTTGTTGCAGATTACATTCATTTGCAGAATCCTACATCATGCTTACACAAATCAACAAACATGCATTTATTAAGACATGGAATGAAAGCTATTAAAATGTGAAAAATTGCCTTTTTCTTTAAAAAAATTAGTCAAGTTTGGTGGTAGCCTTTTTTTTTTTTCTTTTGGTTGGGGATGTTTTTATGTGGCTGAAGTGGAGAAGTTTATTGCATTATTTCTGTGCTTGCATCCAGAACCAGGCAGATCAAGCTAAGTACACTGATATTAGTGGTTGGTGTCTTACACTGAGCCTTCATACCACAGGCTGGAGGATTTGTAACTGAAGTGTTGGGCTGGAATTATACTTGTAAAAAATAAGCTGTCTGTCCTTCCAAGTGCATTTTAATTTTTAGCATTACATTTGTACAAATAGATTGCAGTGATGTCTGAGGAACTTACTCTGTTTAAGGTGGACTACAAAAGGGTAAACAAAAGAAGAGCTCTCCCCTCTGACAGAGTAGGAAAATAGTATTTAGAGCCAAGGTGCCCCATGTTTCTGACGCTGAGCACTGGACCTCGTGTTTATTCAGAGTAATAAAATTACTCTGAATAAATAAATTCCAGATGCAAAGCACAGAAAAAGCATGATCTAGACTCCTGCTCTGCATAGCTGTCCTGGTTTCTGAGGATCATCATTCTCTTCTGAGGCTGGGAGCAAAGTTCAGTGTGTCCATTTCTATTGCAGTGAGTGAGGTATCTCAGCCTGTCATCAATGTCAGGCACTCTGTGTTCTCTGTGGAAGCAGCTCTTGCACAATAACACAGGAAAAAGATTGGTTTAACTTTTGAGGAAGGGCATGAGGAGAACACTCTTTTCTTCCACGCCTGTTTCAGGAGATGTTGCACTGCCACTTTGTGATGCTTCCACAGATAATAGGATTAAGGGCATCAAACGGCAAACTTCCCCTGCCTCCTCCCCTCCCTCTGCATCTCCTGTCAGTGCAAAGTGCTTTTCCTTCTCTTTGGAAAGTTGTTTCCATCCTGTATTGCTTGAGGAAAGAAGCACATTAATTGTGGAAGCAGCAGCTCAGCACCAGATCAGTCTTTGAACTCAGGGCTCTTGTCTTTTAGCTCTGCTCTGAAATGCCACATGTTAAATTGTTTTAATGGATACTTGCAGCAAATCATCACTAAAATATCCCCCAAAAGGGGATTTTTAAGTGTTGCTAGAGTTTTAAAGTGAAGTTAATCATTCCACTTGTGTGTTCTGTGTAAGAAAATGGTCCTGAAAAAGGGAAACAAGCATATAAAATAGGAGTGTGAGGTCTGTGGTGCATAATATTGGTGCATTCTGGTATTGATTGTTGGGTACACTCTTAGGTCTGGTTTCATTAACATGCTGCGGTTAGATTAGTTGAGATACACAGGAGGTATAACCACAGCTCCTGCACTGAGGGAAACATCTCTAAGCCTCTTACTGGGATCCTCTGAGAAATCTGGGCCCAGAGACAGCAAAACAACCTTTTGCTGTGAGTGATTTCTCCTTGATTGTGTCCACTGCAGCCAGGTAGACTCAGCAGGCACTTCTCTGCACACCAGACCCACTGAAGTCAGACCATTCTCAGCCAGAGTGGGAATCAGCACCCAGCTGCCGCTGCAAGCCTTGCTTGTGTTCCTAGAGAGGATGCTGCTGGCTTCTCCTGGAGCCCTCTCAACAATCAGCCACGTGAGTCCATCCTTTCCAGGCTGTTAGAAGCACTTCCATTCCATGGGTGCTGCCTGACTCGTTTAAAACAAAAGGTGATGTGCTGTGCTGAGCAGAGCAGTGACACTCTCCAGACCATCCTCCTCAGTTAAGACACAGAGACCAAAAACTGCTGTTGGGTGGGGACTTTACACTGGCTCAGGGATGATGGCCCAGGAGAAGGGATGTGGGAACCTCTTCTAACCCTGCCTGAACTACCCAATTAGACATACCCACTGGGGTCAGCAGGGGATGGCAGGGGAGTTGTGGGATGCAGTGAGATCAAGAGGTCCAGCTTTTCCCCAGGTGACACAGGAGAAAACTCCAGCTCCACAGCAGGGTTTGGTGTCCATCCCCTTGCTTTCAGGGAGACTGGGACGTCCAGCTCCACAGCAGGGTTCGCTGTCCATCCCCTTGCTCACAGCAGGATTAGGAGCTGGATCTCTGTTGCTGTGAGCATGGTGATGGACACCATACCCAGCTGTGGCCATGGAGCTAACCAGCTTATGTCCCCAAGAACAACAGTGGCAAACCTGTTTACAGCAGAAATCCGGGGTCCAAGGGAAATCCTGACCTCCTTGATGGTTAAATCATGAGGTTGTGACTGGCTCTGACACCATTTAGGGGGGAAAAGAGATGGGACATTTTGCTTATCCATGCAAGGGTTGCTACAGTATAAAATAATTGACATTAAATTCCAGGTCAGTTATGTTTTTAATCTAATTGTGGACTCAGACTTGATTCAGCAAAGTGGTTTAAGCACTTTTAAGGTGTCGTCAAACCCCTGTTCTATCTAGAACTGCAACAGAGTCGATTCCTGAAGCAAATTAGCTCCTGGCCATTCATCTCTGTGCTAGGTAAACCTTTTCCATCAGACAGCCACAGTTTTAATGAGAGGAATGAGGGAGAAAAAGAAAGATTTCTGTCTGGGCAGTCCTTCTTTGCCCTGGGAGTATTGCTGTGCTGCTATGCAGTGAAAAGTTAATCTTTCTTGACGGGTGATGCATGTGGATAGTGCTTCATGCATTTCATACTGAATGCTTGATATAGCTCAGTGATCCCATATAAACACCGCAGAAGCACAGGGGACCCTGGGCAAGCAAAAGATCTGTCTTAAATCCCTGTGTCTGTCACATCACAACATCCTCCTCTAATGACATGCAAACCTCGGAGAGGCTGCAGCATCTCTGTCTTGTCTGGGAGACATTTGGCTGTTAATGACTAACTTCCCGGTGACAGCAGTTCTTTTTGTAGATCTCTTCCCTTTGGTGTTTTGCAAAAACATCCACAGAATCAGTAGATAGGCAAAATCAATCCGTCAAGGGCAGGAGGCTTGTGTAGGTGGACAGCAGGATCAGTTTGGGATTTATTTTAGGATTTTTTTCCCCTGAAGCAGCAGCATCTTCCTTCTTTCTCTCTTGATCCCCTCATATGGAGCCAGAATAGGGCTTTGCAGAGGTGACTTGCTGTTTAAAAGACACAAGAGTGACTTTAAACGGGATAAAAATGGGTTTGCAATTCAGTCACAAACCAGCGATAAACCAGAGGGTTTGATAGTTGCTCAGAGCAGTTGAACACCCGAGAGCTGAGCAGCTGCTGAGTGTGCTCTGCTCACTGTGCCTGGCACTGGGGGCAGCCAGAGGAGCTGTGCTGGAGTCAGGGCAACAAATCTGTCTGGGGAGTTGGCTGGTGGGTCTGGACTGCAAGATAAATGTTTATGGACAGAGAAACTTCTCCCTGGATAGTGCCACTGCAGGTAAAAACAGCTCTTACAAATCTCTTTACCTCCCAGTTTATCTGTTGTTGTGAACAGATCTATAATTGTTGTTTTGGGACTAACTTCTGAATCCACATTTAGGACAAAATCCTCTGAAACTGTTCCCACATTAGAGAGAAGAGAAGGCTCTCTTGCAGCTCCTAGGTGCAGTCACACCTCTAATTCTCCCTGGTTCCCTAATTAAAGAGTACCAAAACCCTAATCTTTCCTAGAAATGCTTTGTCAGTAGGCAGCAGTGGTCTGCCTGCAGATTTAAGTACGTCAGAGATTTCAACTCCTTACAAATGTTGACCTCCAGCAAGGCATCAGAAGCTACACTGGCAAAAAAAAACAAAAAAATCCCCAATATTTTGCAAGCAGCCTGTCTCTGTCAGCTGAGGAGTTCACCAGGGTCAATGTGGGGTATCTCAGGCTGCTTATGGCCATCACATGGAGACCCCCAAAATCCAGTCTGGAAGTGTTTGGTTTTAGATGGACACAAAGTCTGCATGGCCTTACTACATCCATCTGCAAATATCTCCCTGTGCCTTTGCCTCTGACCTCACATTGTTTTTTAAATTGTGGAAATTCAGCCTGTAAATCAGCAATTATGCAGTGTGGGAGTGGGAAGGGGAACAGGGCATGCAGGTATTTGTAGGGGAATAGGAACAGGATTAGGAATAGAAGGAGGAGGAGGAAGAAGGAAGAAGGATATGTACTGATGCCAGAATGATTTTTTGCTTTTGCTTTTATACCCCTCTTACCTACACTTCTTTGTTTTATGTATTCTCAGTGCTTTTAGCCCACACACTGTGACTTCCCAAGGCTGATAACTCAGCTCAGCCCCACGGCACTGTTAAACCAGGAGAGCAAACATCCTGGGAGCCCCAGACACCAAGGGCCTCTCCAGAACACATTTTTTTAAACAAAGATAGGCCCAGCCAGGGGGAAGTTCCTCAGAACGAGGGGTTCACTCAAGCCTCTCATTGGGGAATCTTTGACAAATATGTTAATTTTGCAAGGCCTATAATTGTGTGCATTTCAGTGTGACAGTGTCCATGCATTTTCAGGGCATTCCACCTGGACCAAGTGCTGTACCCAAGGATTCTGAAATAAACACTGAGGTAAAAACCCCTTTTCCCCATAAACCGTGTTTTGGTTTTAAGACCAGGGAAAGGCAACAGTGCATGTTTGTTCCAAGGGGACCTGAAGGGCAGCAGCAGGTCTGGGAACAGCCAGTGTTTTCTACACTGAGTGCCTCTCTGGAGCACTAGTGTGGGTGCTGCCAGTGGTCCACCTGCCCCTCCTCACACCATTTACCTGCACAAACCTCGGCAGGTCATGTCCTCAGCAGGGAATGAACAGGGACATCCTCCCACTTGGAAGGAAAGGAGGAACAGGAGGGATGAATGGAGGTGAATATGTATTGTGCCCTCTGTCAGTGCCTCATTTTACTCTGAGCACAGCAAAAGGGAGCCAGGCTTTTATTTACCTACTGCCTGAGCAAAGGACAACAATCCTCACTCTGTCAAGTTACTTAAGTCTAGCAAATGCTGCAAGACCTGAACCGAAAAGGATGTTAAAGCTGCTGAAAGATTGTCATGGGGTGGGCTATGAAGCTTTTATAAAACAATTGCATCAAGCTTGGGAAGGGAAAGTCTCCAAGGCCATTAACCCACCCAGGGATGAGGCTGTCAGCGGAGCCAGGGAGCATTAAATGTCCATTTGCAACAAATTTTCCATGGGAATCCATCACCAAGCCTCTTCATACACTTAAAAACCCAGGCTAGCACGGATGGCATGGGCACTGTTTTGTTCTTCCTGCATCTGACACATATGGGTGGGAAATAAAAAGGAGTTTTCCTGCCAGGGACAGAACAGAGTGGTGGAGGAGCTGGGGCCTCCTCCAAGCTGCCTCTGAGCTGCTACACATCAAGGCACATCCTTTCATGTCCCTGAGCTGCTAAAGACCTGGTTCCCCACTCCTCAGCCCAGCTCTGCAAGGAGAGAGCAAAATGTTTCAAAGCCAGAGTAAAATTCTCTGTTCAGAGGTGTAAGTGCCTGCCTGGTGTGGAGGTTTGTGATGACACTGGGCCCTGGGCTGTAAAAGAGTGAATTTCTCATCTCTCTAAGGTGCTGAAAGCCCCTCCATGAAGCTGTTGGGAATCACTGGGTCAAAATCAGTTGTGAAAGTGCAAAGTGCATTCATTTATTTTGAAACTAAGACCTGTCCTGTGGAAAGAATCAAATAAATTGCACAGGGGAGTCAGTGGGCAAGTGGGGGAAAAATGTAGAGCTGATAGCAAGATAGCAATAGAAATGGCTTTTTAAAAGATTTTATTCATATATGAAAACCAGGGAGTAAGGAGAGAGAGTGGAAGCAACTTGTATTAGCATCAAAACCCTCTTATCTCCCACATTTACACTCTCCACTGCACAGATTGCTCCAGTTCACCTCTAATTTGCCTTTTGATAGTTGTAGGCTGATACCAAACCCTCCTGGAAGCTGACACTTGGCAAATAGCACATTGCGCTCCCATCTCGAGTGCATGACACGAGAGAAGGGTTTGGGGCCATCAGAGCTACGGAAGCTGTTGCTGGTGTGATCCTAGGACATTTTAACATGGCCTGATTTTGCTATTCCTGTGCACCCCAAATGCGTGTGACAGAGGAACAGCTATTTTAAAAAATGACAAAGCAAAGTGTCAATGAGATAAGCAAGACATCTCCTATCAGAAACATCTCCCTCCACCTTCCTTTTCTTTTTGGCAAAATCTCAGCAGCCGAGGTGCTCTCTGTGCCAGTCTGTGCCTCCCTATGGGCAGCTGACTCATCCATCCCTCTCCTCACCCCAGAAGGTTTCTCCACAGTCCCCTCTTTGTCACTGACACCTTGAGAGGCCCTGACCTTCACAGCATTTGAGAACGAGCCTCCACACAGACATGCTCAAGGGTTCAGATAAGTAGTGCTGCTGCCTGAGCTGCCAAGGGGACAAACAGCAGCAAGATAGTTGTACAGCATTAAATACCTGGGGACTAAGTGGATTACTTAATGGAACAGGAAAATCACCTTCTTGACAGACATAAGCAGAGCAGAAAACAGAATCACATGTCCTCTGTGCAGGAAGAGCCAATGAAGGTTTGAACCCAGCTGCACTGTATGAAGCACTCAGTTCTTGTTCTTAGGGTTTCATCTAATTCTTGCTTGATGAATATTAAACTTACCTCTTCTTGTCCTACTGACAGCCAACCCTGACATCATTTTCATCCTCCTTCAAAGTGAAGACCATTGCCTTCAACTGAGGTTTGTTTATAATCTGCAAATAGCTGTTGAAATGGATGTTCTCGTGATGCATAAAGCTGTTTATAGACAGGAATTTTTTCTGGCAAAAGTTCATATTTAGAGAAACAGCTCTGGAATCTTCTGACCATAGCAAAAGGAAACAAAGACAATTTCCAAGTGATTCCATAAGAATAGAGCAAAGCTACTCTTCCACCTCTGAATTTCATGGTTTTGGATCTGCAAAGTTCAGTAAGATGAGGCATATGAAGGCATATGGTTCCCAGCCCTAACGAAGTGTAAATGCCCTGGCTGATGGTGTCCTGATGGCCTCACTTCATCCAACATAGCAAACAGGAATGATGCACTACAGTGGCATAAATCTCAAATCCATCACAGAGCAGCATCTGGCATGTTGGAAAAGTGATGCTGAAAGAGCTTCCTTTTTCTTTCTTTTTAAGTTTAACATTTTTTACTCACCGAGAGGAACTGGGGGACAAAACTGATTTGCTCTTGCTTGGCCAGGGTGTTTAAACCTGAACCCTCACCTCATCCAGGTAATAATTTAAACTCACATACAGGAGGGTAAAAACCGCTTTAAGGGCACTGCCACCAGACCATGCTGCTCACAACCACATTTCCCTCCTCTGCTGTCCAGATTTGTTTTCTTTTGCATTTCCAAAAAAGCATGTTATCAACCACGATCACACATAATTAAATATCTGTCAAACTTACCATGAAATGAAGCACCAGTGTCCAGTGGAGTGTCCTGGGGAGTGCTCAGGAACAGGTTTGAGTTTGGAGAACAAGACTCGCCCTCTGACTGCCAGGGACTTCCACAGCCTGGAGACCTCTGTGCCCCTGCAGTGACAGAGTGACCAGGAGATATTTCCCTGCTCTCTGTGGGCATTGCTTTAAGCAAAACAGTGGCAAAAGGAGATGCAACATATTAGGTTTTGGCTTGATCTGCCCTGCAGCCATTCCTCCTGCATCCTTTGGCTCTTGGGATGGGAAAGTGGCCCAACAGGTCACCTGGCTGCAACCTCTCCAAATAGATAGGAGTGAGCTATAGCTACCTCTCCCTCAGCAGCAGCACTGTGTTTGGTATCTGCCTCCTGCTGACTGAAAAACCAAAACAGGAAAAATTTATGGAAATTGCACGTCAGACAGACAAGACAAGCATCATTCCTCAGAAAAACAAGATGAAAGTTAGTTCGAAAAAAGCTATTTTTTCATAGGCTGTTGCTTTTCTACCATGTTCCTCTTGCTGAAGGTACTGGATAAAAAAGTTTGCAGTTTGGTATTCTAACCCCGGGACATGAGACAGGAACCTGCACTGTCCATAAGAACTGAAGGTCACTCCTGTTTACATTCTTGCTGTTGTATCTCTGCTTTTTCCATAGCAGTAAATGACTAAATAATGACAAATAAGGACCCAAACAAAATAAGTTGTTAGGATACTTTGCAACCCATAAGATCCCAAAGCTCTTTTGAAAGATAAAAACCATTTTGTTCCTTTATGAGATAGATGATCATGGCTCTTTACAACCTCCCCCTTCATCCATGACCACATCCCTCTCTCTCTCTCTGCCTTTTCCCATCTATCTTTTTTATGCATGGCAAACTCAGCCAGGCAAGATTTTCCTTGCTCCTCATAAGGAGAATCCTTTGCCCCCTCTGAAGTCACCCAGAATATTCGTTCCCATATTTCCTTGCCCAGCAGATTGGGGCTGCTCCCATTCCCTGCCACATTCTCTCCTCTCTCCCCGACATTGCCATGCACCACATCAAATAATTGTTGTTATAACTCTCCTCCTTCCCCAACTAAAATATACTTGATTGGGAGGGAGAGGGGGAACGGGGAAATAGCTGGGTTTATTTTAATAGTTTCCACTCTCAGTTCAGCTTTATAGTACAGTATATTTAACTTTAACGTATGGACAGCTGGATGCATTTAACAGCACAATGGAAAGAATTTAGCCAGTATACATTTCAGGGCCTGTATTTGGAGCTGATCACCACATATTTCTTCATAATATTTAGATGCGCCTGTTACGGACTGTGTTGGGCTGATCAAAATATGTTTGTGTCAGGTAAGATTTGTCATAGATGAGCCTCTTTATTTCTTTGCTTACTGAAACTCCTCCTACAGGAAGAAGCTGAGTTTAGCTGATATCAGCAAGTTTAGCCCAGTGCTTATGATGGGGTTACTCGCCTTCTCTGCAGAAGCCAAAAAAAGCCATAAATACACAGAAACACGGGGACATATTCTGAGTCCAGACTGTTGTGGGCACATTACCCCACTTGTAGTGACACCAGCTGGAGAGTAAAGGGTCACCAAAGGATCAGCATCTGTCCCCTCTCCTCCCCCCCATGCACTGAAGTGATGGAAAACAGCTACAGCCATGAGACAGAGCTATAAATCCTTCACGTCTTTCCCTCGGACCTGCAGCCCTCTCCAAACTGTCTGGTTACCCTCTTGCACCCTCTCTACAGCACTCTGGAGATATTTTCAGTGACAGCCAGGGAAATGAGGCAGTAGGCTTTTTCTCTCAGCAATAAGAATGAAGGAAATTTTAGGCACACTTCAAAATCCATTTTCCTTTTCTCAAAAAACAAATAGAATTCTGTTTTTTAGTATAAAATAGCCTCCTTCACTAATTTTATGCCCTCATGCAGAAGCCAGGGTGCCTGAACGTGATTTTATCAAATTTATCTGGTTGTTTTGGTGTTGTTACTCGGTGTCTCTTGCAGCAGTGCAAACAGAAGGCAGATCAGCCAAGGCACTTGCTGGCAGGTTTAGCCAGCTTTCCCTCTGACACTGGAAAATAACAACAGCTTCAACTTTCCACAGGCTTGGGTTTCTCACATGTGTGTTTTAAAAGTGCTGTTTCCCCCCACTACTGTGGGAACACCTGATCAACACAGACAAAGTGTAAGGGGATGTGTTTCAAAGGTATTCTTATAAAAATACCAAAGAGAAGTCGGAGCCTAAGGAACAGTGACACTTGTGATTTGGAGAGTTTCCAACAAGTGACACAGCTCAGACCCACGTTCCAGGCTGTGAATGAGCTCCAGCTATTTGGGAAATTATTTTAGATGTGCTTGGGTATCTATGTTTCTCTGCCTCTAAACGTTGGGAAGGGAGGAAAGAAGGAGAAAGATGCTCAAGGAGAAAAACCCCTTTGGAGGAGAGACCAAATTGTTGGAAAGCTCTGAAGTGCTCGCATTAATGTCATGTCATTACTTCATATTGCTGCACAGGTTAATATAATTGGGTTACTGTGTGTGAGCAATGATCCATAGCATGTTATGGCACTGAAACAAATGACATTTAACCAAGAGATTTGTAAGGCACCTTGTTATCTGCATGGTGAGCAATTGCAGGGGAGAGTCAGATTGCTAGATGAGCGACTGACAAATTAGTTGTTGGGTTTACTGGACAGCTTGGATTTATAACCTCACAATTCCAACATAATTTATTAGATCCATAAACAGACAGATCCAGTGTTTTCACTTAGATTACGCTCTTATTGCAGTCTCTGATCCTGTCCCGTTTGCAGTGCTGTGTTATTCATGTAGCACTCAGTCCTCTTGGGAGGGGGCAAGGTAAGCTGAGATCAATAAGGAGCTGCAGGTTTCTAGCAAAAAAAAAAAATATTTACAGCCCAGTTAATAAAATAATAATTTGCAGATGGTGGTCCCACACTCCAACTTTAGTCTCTTATAGGAGGAAAGGCTGCAAATAGAAGGGAATGGTAAAAGAGGCAAATTCAGCTCAGTAAAATATCTTCTCTGTTTCTTGGTAGAACAGAGGCCAAAGGTCTTGCCTGCAGGCTAAAAAATAGAGACAAGCAAGCTTCCTGCATGCTAAAAAATAAAAGGGCTCTGTTCTACCTGGATAATCATCATGGTCTGTTTCCACCCCAGCCTTTGGGCGGAAGAAATATCCCCATTTCCTTCCATCTTTTCTGGGCTGGGGGGCAGAAGGCTCAGCACTGTCCTGACTTCAGGACAAAGCTGTGTCCTTTTTGGAAACACTTTCTTTACAAACTCATTGAATAAGACAACTTCCACAGGCAGATTATTCCAAACCTTTAACTGGTCTCAGTTCTCCAATATCTGTCTGCCATGACTTAGGTCAATGACTTCTCTTTCTTTCCCTTGGGACAAAGAAAAGAAATAATTATCTCTCTCTTTATGCCCACCCCAACAGTTCAGAGGACAGTTATCAGGGACATCACCACCCTGTGCACCACCTCACTGTTCCCTGCAGCTCTCCTTTCCTCTTCCCACCTTGCCCAAATCCAAACCTTTGCCCTTTCTTCAGCAGCAGTTTTGCAGCCCTGCACCCACTCCCCCTTGCAGTCACCCCTGTGTCCCATGTCACTGGTGGCACATGGAGCCTAGGGCTGCATCTGGGCTCCCCTGGCCCTCAGGAGGTCACCTCGTGGGAACAACTGTGTCCCTCTAGCTTTTTCCACTTGAGGAAATCATGAAATACTGCCTCCGTTCAGAGCCTTGGCTCGCACCAAAATTTTTATGAGGTGATAAAATGATCACCTTTGGGCTTGTGGCTGCTGACTTGGGCCAAAATACACCACCCAAGAGAGTATTCTTGCTCCTAATCCAGCTGGCATTTGGGATCACTTGCTCTCCAGGTTAGAGGACAGTTTGTTCGGACTAGAAAAACTCCAGAGAGATGTCCAAGTTTTTGGGATGCTCCTGCACAGCAAATCTGACCTCCATTTCTTTCAGAAGTTTTCCCTTCTCTGGGTATAATTTTAAAACTCCTCTCATAGTTTGGGTTGACCAAAAAGAACCTGGGGTGGCTTGTGAGGCTGGCTCTGAGGTTCGGCTGTGAAGCTCTGGGTTAAGTAACGAAAAGGAGAGAAGAATCCAAACTCAATCAAAGCTCTGAAAGCGTTGGGCTGCTGGGTGAGCTTGAAATCCCAAACTGAGAGAAGGATCTGCACAAGCACCTCTCTGCACACATGGACTGAGGATAGACAACAACCCAGGGCCGAGTTTGTAATCAGTTAAGCTAAATAAAAGAATGGGAAACACCAGCGTGCTGTGCCACTGGCACTGACAAGGTGCAGGAGAGGAGGTGGCTGGGATCAGAAAGCAGGACATGGCCTTGCTGGTACTGACTGGGCAGTGCCAAAGCCTCCCCCTGAGCGCAGCTGAGCCTGGGCTGTGCTCTGAGCCTGGGCTTGGCTCTGCTCTTCCCTTGCTCCGCAGCTACAGCCGCTCACAGCCCTGCTGAACAAGTCCTTCAGGGGCTCCCCTCATGCAAAGCTGTTATTGTTAAAATAAACACGCATTTAGCTTCACCATCTAATATTTCACAAGCCTGAGGCACAGCAGTTGGAAAGCATCTCCTCCAGCCTTGAAACAGGAGGCAACACGAATGGAGGGCTGGAGCATTTTCAAGGCAAACACGGGAGGATTTTGTTGGTGCAGGCTTTGGTGTGGCTGTCACTGCACGGGGCTGGGACAGAACAGTGCCAGTGATCCCAACTACCACTCTTTTAAACATTTCTCACAGCCAGCTCTGCTGGGGGAGCTTGGACTGCTTTAGTCAGATGTGCTGACACCTCAATCCATACCTGAGTCAGTGTAAAACCCTGACTGACTGAAGTAATAAAGAAACAAACCCTGCCTATCCCTGCCTGGTGTCTTCCTGAGCAGATTTTGATGAGGTGCTTTTCTTGGAATAATTTGATTTATTTTTAATATTTAAAAACATCACAGATCAAACTCATACCCGGTTTAACTTCAATTAATCTACCAATGGGTAAAGCCAATGAAAAACTCTAGAACTTAAAAAGAGCAATCCAACATTCTTTCTTGTTTTCTTTGAAGCAGGTTCTGCACAAAGATGCAATACCAGATTTTATATAAAATGCCTAATTAAAGCAAGCCTCCAAATTATGCATTTTCATTTTGTGACATTCAAGAAGGAAAAAAACCCAGCCCTACTAATAATTACTACAAAGTAAACTCAGCAGGGTAAGCAAGAGGAAACATGGGAGGCAGTGGAGGAGAAGAAATGCTCAGCATATGGAGGGGTTAACTAAATCTGAGCCTGTGATAATGCTCTCGTGTTTGCCAGGGAGACTGGGGAGAAAATCCTAATGGACCTACTGGAAACTGTTAATGCATTTTGGTAATGTGTACAAAAAGGACACGAAGCCAACAGAAGTGGCTAATGAAAAATTATGTGAGCATTCAGGAGCGAACATCATTCAGAGCCCTGATGGTGGTGGAGAGATGTGAATGACTCTGGTCAGGTGAAGAACTGGAAAACCTGGTGCAGTATCACCTTTCAGACTGAGTGCTGCCAGCACACTTAGGGAAGCACTGAATCATAGCTGGAAGATGAGATATTGCTTTGGGGAGATGCAGAGAGGCATGTCACTAGCATACACTTCAACCCAGAGAAAACAGCCATTTGTTTCACAGGTGAATAAATAAGCATTTCCTTGAGCAAACCTAGCCATCCAGCAGCGTGCAGTGCGATCACTGAGGCTTTCATCTCCTGCAAAAAATAGTGCCTGTTCCCACTAATGGGACAATTTCATAGCTAGACATAATTCAAGCCCATGTTGCTCCCAGACACTTGGACTATCACAGCTTTGGGCAGGGGTTCTCTTTGTGCAGCACCTATTCCAGTGGGAGCTTGCTTCAAGATGGAAACCTCTCTGTTTGGGAGAAAAATACACATGTGGCCTTGACTGCCCCAGCTGTAGCTGGACAAAGGGAGATGGGCACATGACATGAATTTCTAGGACACTTGGATTATAGGAAAAAATGGCTTTAAAATGTTTTTCTTTCTACTGATATTTCCTCTGTATTTTCACTGGAATTTGAGAAAAGAAAAGTGCAGCTCTTTTTCCTCATCAACTCAGTGGGATACTGCAAATCTCAAAAACTTCAGTTTGAGGTTGGGGTCTTTTGCCCTACTGTTAGTTGTTGGCAAGAGCAAGGGTATAAAAGACTAATTTATGTTCAAGACAAGAAAGAAAATTCTCCTTTCTGTTGCTGCCATGAGGCTGAGATGGAGAAAATGGGGTGACAGGGGTGTCCAGCTGTGACCTTTCTGCTGAGGTGGACTCCTAAACTCATTTGTCTTATGGCCACGATCCTTCCTCATGTCACCATGAGGAGAGCAAAGAGGGAGCCAGGAAGCGTCCTGCTGTCCTTTCACCCTGCTGGTGATGCTTTGGGATATAGAGTGCTACTTTAGGGCTCTTTTTGGTCTCATTGGAGGAAAACATGAACTCTCTTTCTTGAGAAGGGATAATATTTCCCTTCATTTAAACAGCTTTGAGCAAACAAGTACCAATTTGGATGCACATTCCCATTTAATATTTACGTGATTTATGCTTCCAAGCAGCCCTTCTGCTCTCCTGTTTATATGCTCTCCAAGCTCATTTTTTAACTACAGTTAATCACACTGAAGCAAAACTTAACTCACAGGGAGAGGATGATGGCCAGCTTTGTAACTGGGGCTACCGTATTGGATGTCAGCCCTGCTGTTAAAAATAACTACCCTGGGACAGGTGCCTTCTCTGGACAGCAAAATTTAATGCCACTTTTTAAAATCCTGGCTAGCAGAAGTCTTGGAAGGGAAGAAACCCTTTAGCATTTGGGGAAGGAAGGCTTGGTATTCTCAGTCGAGGAACTGAAAGCTGCTTGTTTGAAGCACTGACAGGCAAACTGGCTGGACATGAAGCAAACAGCAGAGGCTCAGAGCATTTTGCCTTACCCTGGTCGTAGTTTAGGTTGGGAAGTGTCAGGCTGAGTAATTTCTAATCTTCTTATGCTGTTGTTTGCTGTACAGTAAAAGGAAGTCCACCTGTAGCTCCAAACAGCTCAGTCATAAGCAGGTGGGATCGAGAATAAAGGAAGAAGTAGGGAAAATGCTTCGTGCCATGCCCCTTTCTCTGCACAGAAAATATTTCGAGCTCCTCCAGATGGAAAACCTCTACCCCTACTCAAGTTGTGCTCCCTGATGTTCCCTTAACCAAGCACCAAGACATCAGCACCCAAATTCTCCATGCAAACCCACAGACCGGCAGTCCTGGAGCCAGGGTGAGACCTGCACCTTCAGGGAGCAAGGAAGAAATGCAAAGAGAAACATGAGAGAAGGAGTTTGTGAGCAATTGAGAAAATACCTGGCAGTGCTTTTTCTCTGCGAGCTTGGCAGATGGACAGGGCACTGCCTGTGCCATCCATCTGCAGTGGGGATTCACTCGGTTAAACGCACTCAGTGTTTCAACAATCGAGTTGGCAATACATAAAAAATGGTGTTTAACTGCATTGGCAGGTCCCAGTGAGCCAGGAAAGAGGGGAACTGAGGGCTGCCCATGGCCAGCCGAGGGTTTCTGTTTCCTGGGATGCTTACAGCAAACATCTCAGCTGCAGCAGGCAGCAGTGTCCCTGCAGAGCAGAGCTGGGGTTACCCCTGCTGCGGTTGCAGGGCTGCTCTTGGGGTGCAAGTGAGCCTGCAAAATCCACAGCTGCTCCAGAGTTGTCAGGGAATTACAGACATGATTTCTCTCCATCCTCTCTAAATGCAAAGTTCTGCTTAACATCGCCTTGGTTTTCTGTGTGCATTTTTTTTTTAATTTCCCAGTGGGATGAGAAGCCTTCCCAGGTGGTGGGATATAAGTATCCCTGGAAGCTTGTCAAGCCCGTGAGGGAGTGAACAAGTAGCTTCAGCAAACAGAAACTATCGGGTTTCTCACACCTCCCAGAGACATCCCAGCTATGTGAGGCAGCACTTCCCTCCACCTGCAGCTCCCAGGAGCCTGCATTGCCAGCCTGTGGGAGCAAGCAAGGGAACAATCCAGCTCCATGGGAGCAGCCTCATCTCCAATAACCCATCTGCTCCTCGTTCTTGACAGAGCTGTCCTTTGCTCCTTTCAGGTGCTAAACCAAATCCAACAGGATTTTCAGGGTTCAGCTGTTCCCAAGCCCCTCACCCACAGTTGGTAATGCAGGGAATGCTGGTTCATGAGTCTGGGAGAGCAAGCAGGAATTATAATGTCTTGCATGATTTCCATATGCTTTGTGCCAAATTATTCACGCCTTGTTCTTCCTTTTTACAACACCAGGAAAAAAAATCTGATCAATTAGCTCTAAATTCTCCTTTTCTTCCAGGGCAGGATACGTCTGCACAACACCTGAGAGTGTACAGAGTTTTTCCTGTGGTTGAGTCCTAGGGCCAAACACATCATCTGGAAGGATACAGTCTCTTTTACGGACTGTCATTTTCTAGCAATTATAATTTCACACACATTTACCTAAGGACAATTCTGAAAAACAAGAAAAGTGACAAGTAAACAAATGATATTGCTGTCTTTCCTTGAAAAGCATTGCAGATGATTTTCAGATAGCGAATACATTAAAAAGCAGGAAAATAATTTTAAATAAGGGTGTATCTCTTCAAAAGGAGGCATCATTTCAGATACTGATGTAAGAGGTAAATTAAAGATTGCCAAGTGCAGGAAAGTCCCCCATTTCTTTGTGGGATGTAATTAATGAAAAAGGCATACTCAGATTGCCACAAACCAATGGAGACGGTTCAATATATAGTTGACAATGTCAATATTTCTATTCAGCATATGTATTCTATCATTTTTATTCAATATTGAAACTTCTAAATATGAGTTCACTTCCATAGGTGACTACAAAGCCATCTGCTTTTCCAGTGCCAGCTCTGCACAAAGGACAAGGTTTCAGTTTGAAGCCATTCCCCCTTGTCCTGCCTGTCACTGCATGTCCTTGAAAATCATCTCTCACCAGCAGGACATGAGGATCTTCTGAACTGAAAGAGAGAAGACTTAGATTAGATATTAGGAAAAAATTCTTCCCTGTGAGGGTGCTGAGGTCCTGGCACAGGGTGCCCAGAGAAGCTGTGGCTGCCCCTGGATCCCTGGAAGTGCCCAAGGCCAGGCTGGACAGGGCTTGGAGCAACCTGGGATAGTGGAAGGTGTTCCTGCCCATGGTAGGGGGTGGAATGAGGCAGCTTTTAAGATCCTTTCCAACCCAAGCTATTCTGTGATTCTGTGATTTATGTTATCCTTGTGACCAAATCCTTCTTACACAACAGAGATAATGTTTTAGTCTTTCCGAACAGATCGCCCGAGTTTATGGGTGGTGACAATAACCTCAGTGGAAGGTAGAAAAGGAAGCCAGAATCATTGACAGCTGTATTTTCATTTGTTTGGGGTTATCCAATCAGCACTAATTGTTACCTGTCTTAATAGGATATGGTTTTATTGCTATTTTGACTTGGGATCTTCATTTGGTACAAAGTCAAAGTCTTGTGCTGCTCCAAATTAGGTCACCTAAAGGAACCCAGCATCTGTGCAAGAGTCCAGGTCACACAGCTATTTGTGGAATGGATACTGTACAGTCTTTGTGAGTGCATGATATATGAACTGTATGTATTACCTTGATAAATTGTTTTTAAATATTTCCTCCTTTTTATTAATTGAAGAGGAAACTCATGCATCAATGACATTTTTATGCTGGTTTACACATAAATTATTTCCCTGTGATGTTCATTTTTATTATTATTGCCGATATTATAGCAAATGCATTTTTTTTGCCTTGTAAACAAGATTTTGCTTACAGCTAAATGAAAAGAAGAGAAGTTAATCACGTTGAAATAATAGGTTTAAAAAGGTAATTCAGTAATGTTTGGCTGATGTTTAATCTTCCCCAATAGAAGCCATGCTGAGAGAAATGACAGAAATTCTGCTTTTGTAATTAAACTGTATTCATCACTGGCAGGGCAGCTGAAGGAGAGCTGAAATAATGCAGTGCCTGCTGGCTCCTGGCAGAGCCTTCTAAGGAGGGACTTCAAGGTTTGTTAAGGGGCAGTGGTGGCTTCAAACCTTGAAAATGAAGAGCATCATCACAGTTTCCAGTGTAATAACTTGACATCATGGGTCTTGTTTGCAGGAGGGTGTGAAGCTTTTTCTGAGCCCATCAGAAAAGGTGCCCCTGAAAACAGCACCCACATCTCTGCAGAAGAGTAGAAACCATCACCCAAGGTATGTCTAGAGGCCTTTTTCCCATAAAAGTTTACTGTTACATGTTTTTCTGAATCTGATCCCTAGTCAACCACTCCATATCCATCATCTCTAGTTCCAGGTCTGACTGCTCCTCCTTAGCACTTTTGGAAGAAATCCAGCACCAGAGAGGACCTGGGAGTCCAAATCCCACAGGGAGCAGTGGAAAGCTCAGAAGGTTCTGAAGCTGGGCCACCCTTGTCCTAAGTCAGCTGCACACTGTCTGCCCATACTTAAGTAGGTAGTTCTCAGCAGCTCTGAAGCTCAGTAGATTTTTTGCATTTGTCCTTAGGTTTGCTTTCTGCTCAGCAGCTGAACTGGGCAAATGACATTTAGTACATGAGCTCTGAATGAAAGATACATTTCCCTTTTGTCCCCTCTGTTTGAACCTCCAGCAAAATTCCCCCTGCTGCTCTGGAAAATATGAACAATCCTTTTGCTGTTAGAAGGCAGCATGACCAAGCTTTGATTTGTGATTTTCTAGGAAAGAACTGTATCATCCCTCAATGAGAAGATGTGGATGTTGGAGTGGCAGAAGCAGGTCAGTCTCAATCAGCATCTAATTGGGCAGATTTCTGTTGTTTAACCAAGCAGATGTATCCATCACTGAACATTAGATGCTGCATCATCCACTTATAACAGCTTCCAGCTCCTTAAAAGTCCAGAAATAGGAAATCTCCTTTGCTTCTTGCTGATGCTTTGACCCATGCAGGAGGAATCACTTCCAAGGTATCAGTAAGAAAATTATTCAAGTGGCTGAGAACGAGCTCAGTGTTTTCCCAGCTTCAGGCTCTGTGTTTAAAGCATTTCCTAACAAAAAGAAAGCAATAACAATGCTTGACTCTTTCCCCAGGCAGGTTTTCATTCTCTCCCCTCTCTCTAAGGTCAGGTGAAATTTTTCTCAAGGAATTTGAAAGGTGATCAGGTATAAGCTATAACTTCTAGGAGGAGTAAGGACTCTTCAAACAGCACTGCTCTGGGGCTCATCGGTCCCTGCACCCATTCCTGCTTGGAGGTGCCAACAAGAGTAACTTCAGTAGCACAAGGAGACAATTATCTGCATAAAAACATCAAGCACAGGCTGCAGACAAACCTCATCGGTGCCTGCCTTTCTCCAGGAAATGGCCAAGAGTGCAGCAAACCCTGTGTTGCACCATTCACATCATGTCCCTGGGTCAGGATCCCACATCTCACTTTTTATGTCATCTCCCAATGTCAAGAACAATACCTAGAGCTTCCTAGAGAATGATTTTATCCAGCAGGACTGGTGAAGATGGTGCTCTTGGTCTGTCCTATCACCCTTTTTTTTCCGATAAGCTGATTCAGAGAGTGTTGGATGCCTAAACCCAGGGATCTGGTGCCATGGTAACTGAGCCATCTCCGTGGTCCTTCTGCTAAAATAATAGGTTTCTGTGTCAATGTATTGATACTTTCAAACATTTTTACCAAGTGGCTTCAGCTTCCAAGTCTCACGCACCTTTCTGGAGCCTGGGATAGTTTACACTCAGAAATCACAGCACTTTAAGGAAGGATCATCCCTCTTGACCTATATAGTCATTATGCATCTGACCAAGGTTTCACACAATGCAACGACTTTGCTAAACACCAAGAGCCCACAGTGTGTCATGGGAAATGTATTCTGAACAGAGCAGGGGAGTTTAACACACAGAAATTACTGTTTTCCTAATACACAACTACTTCTTTCCAAATCAAAGGCTTCTTTTCCAACCCAAACGATTTTTTTTCCTTTCTTTTTTCTTTTTTTTCTTTTTTTTAATGAAAAATCTTTTTCCGTGGAAGAACTTTCTGCTTTTCCATTTTTATAAAAATGAAAAATGAAAGTTTCTTTTTCCCATTGGTTCAAAGGGATTATCTGGATTGAGCATCTGCAGTGCATCCTTACCTAAAACTGTCAGCATCAGCCCAATAACCTGTTTGAGAACCACCTGAACTCAATGTGTAAAGGGATTTTTTTTTTAACATAGTGCTATGTATTACTACATTTTTAGAAAGTTATGAAGATGTTTTTACTGAGGAATATTTGCAAGTTTCAGATGGCTGGCAGATGTGTTAAAGAACATATGATTCAAATAGAAAACCTTTCTTTTTATTGCTGAAACACTAATAAGAGTGCACTTTAATATGCCTTAATGTGTTACTCCTTAATTGACAGCAGATGTTTCCTGAACAGCATTTTTTAAAAGACGTGCCGCGCTTCAAAACAAGCAGAAATAAAGCCTTACTGTACATACAAGGGCTTCCAAAAACAACGCCTCCTCTTGCCAATAATTGTTTTTAAAAACAGCATTCTGGATTATTTGAAAATCAATATTAAGTCCCATGGCATATGTCAGAGTAAATCTGATGTTATTTCAACAGAACTTTAACACGGCCTGTGTCCAAGGTCTCCTTTTGCTTTCCCTCCAGTCTCCAAAATGGGAACCATCGCCCAGCCCTTGATGTTGGATAAGAAGGGAATGGAAAAATCCATCTTCTCAATGGGAAGCCAAGTATCCACCTGCCTGGGCAGACAGAGAAAACTTCCAGCAGAACCAGTACACCTCACCTGAGGAGCACGACAATTATTTTTATGCTTACATGTGAAATATTCCAAGATTCGGAAGCTCCTCATACCCCATCTGCTGGGGTGACACCAAGGAGAGGGAAGAGGCTGCTCCTTTGGCATGGGGGTTCCACAAGACCAGACCACAAATGGTGAGGGATTGTCATCAATGCGAGCAGGATTGCAAGGACTTCTATCACCACAGGGCACAAAAGGAGGAGGTTTTCCCTCATTATCTTGCCAAAGTCTTGCTCCAACTCCAGATCAAAGCAGCTCAGTCAAGGTGTCTCAAAGCACACAGAGACCTTCACAGGGATGGAGCTTTCATTGTTCTCAGTACTGTCCCAAGTGCTGAAAATTTGTAAGTCTGTTTATTACTGGAAATGGGTGTGATTGCAAAGGTCTAGAGGGGGCTCAAGTTATGTGAGAAAAGAGAAGAAAGAATAATAATTCTTCACAGCCCCTTCTCCTTCCAAAGTCTCTTGGCAGACTAGACCATGCTTTGCAGAGCAGAGCTGGTCTCAGAAATGAAGTCCTGCCCAGTGCTGCTGTCACTGGTGTCACTGCTGACCCCTCAGCAGGTTCTGTGTGACCCAGGACAGGGCACAGTCACCCCAGCATTGGCTCTGAAGAGCTTAACTTCAAATCTTCTCGTGCTAAAGGAGGAGCTAATCTTAAATCAACTTGATTTATTTCTTCTTCCCCTTCCTTTGAAAGGTTAATAGCATTTTTATTTCCTCAGCCTTAATTTTTAGAACATTTCCACTGAGTGTTGTGGCAGGACAAGTCTAAGGTTGCAAAGCAAACACCCCTGTGCCAAATCCAAGCGAGATGAGCCTGGTGCTGGGCAGGGCAGGTGATGGGACCCACAAGCTCCAGGCAGGTTCTGGTGCTGGAGTGAGAAAGGCCACACATTTGGATCCACTGAACACTTTTTGCAGACCTAATGGCTGCAAAGGCCATAAAGAGCAAAAATAATCAGCAGCACAAGGCAAGCAAGGAAAATAAGAAAAAACATGGAACTTTATTATTTTCATGAAAGGAGACAGATGAACGTAATTGAATTATCGGTGGGGAGAGATCAGAGGGCGACCATCCTTTGTAAGCACAGGATCAGCCTTACCAACCTCGGGAGGCCTGCTGATGTCCTGGGAAAATAAGACTTGCAGGATTTACTGTGCTTGCCCCCAAACCCACCCAGAAGCAGCCCCCAAGTCCCCATCCCTCGTCCCTGGCTCGCGCCGGCCCCGAGCGGGGCTGTTTGATGTGTGTGTGATGGTCCCACGCTGGGCTCCCAAACCCCACTGCGAGCTGTGGCAACAAATGACAGAATCTTTAAATACAGCCAAGCTGCGGTCAGTGTTTATTTATTTTTTATTATGTAAACAAAACCCATCACTTTGGGTTGTTACAGTTTAGCTTGAAAGGCATTTGATCATTTAAAATTACTTGCTGTTATCAGGCCTTTTTTTAAAAAGAAAAAAGCTTTGTTAAAATACTAAGTAATTGACAGTGCCTTTTGTTATCCTGCTTATAAAATACAAATCATAGGGCAATAAATATTATTCATTTAGAGCTGATGCAAACCAAATGTTTTCTTCCTTAAAATACCCATAAAAGTGAAGTTTTATCTTCCATCTGGCAATGCCTCTTATGCCAAAATGTTCTGAGTGGAATTGCATTAATAAGAAGACATCAAGAGAAATATGTTGCTTGTATCCTTTAATATGCCTTTGTAAACTGAGATACACACTGGCCTTCTATCAATAAGCATCTCTACCTGTGGGGTTTGAGAAGGATTAATAGAGAAGAACCATTATAGGATGAAAGGACAGAGCATGCTGGGAGAAAAATGAAAATCAAACATCCACCAGTGCATACACTTCCTTCCAGGATAATATTTAGATTTTATTTTATTTTCTTAATTTAAATATATATATATATTAAAAAAAATAAAACGTTTAAGCTGGTTTTAGATAGCACACATCTGTACTGCAATAAGGACATTTTCAAAAGTACAGCTCTCAGTGGGATATTTATTTAATTCGTATTGGTTTTGGACCTCAGCCTATAATGAGAAAAGATATGGGCACATGCTAGAGACGGTGGCTGCAACTGGGACTTTTTTGAACATTAAAGTAGAAAAAGCCTTTGCATGTAGGGAGGGTTTAGTGAAAATTCAATAACTTTTGCTTCAGACACTGTGCTTCAGAGCACTAACAAAAACAAGAGTGAACTGAATTCATGACCAAGGTGCCTGGAAAATGCCAACCAGATCTGGCAGCATTCCCCAGCCTTTCTCTCTTTGGATACTTTTCACCTTTCTCTTCAAATTTGACTTTGAAACCAATTTCCAACCCCTCTGCTTTAGTCACACCCAAGCTGTGCAGGGATGGTCTCTCTGTGGATGTTTCTGACTCCAAACACCCCTTTCTGTGTTGGTCAACAATGTGTTTAAGGTGTTACCTCCCCAAACTGAGTTAAAATTCCTGGTGCAACCACTGGTGTTAGTGCCACACTGCCTTTGCAGCCTCCCAGAGTGCAGCCACGGCATCACAACTTGCCCATTGCATGAACTCTGATTGTTTTGCATCAGATTAAGCAGTTTTAAGAGAGTTTTAGCACAGGGGAAAGGGCAGAAGGCTTTCCCTGGGAGGCTGGGGCTCATCAGGGTCTGTGGGCAATCCATGGGGTAGCTGAGGGTTGCTCTGTCAGTCCTGCTGCTGCATGGACCAAAACTAGACGTGAAGCAGTGAAATGTTCCACATCCAGAGACTATACATCATTTCCTTGCTGCTCTGTTGGGAATCTTACCCATTTTGCCGCACCTTAGGGCCCAATTCAATGACTAAAATTGATTTTTGGTACTTCAGTGGCCATGTATGGGAACCAGACGTATTATTTTTTTATTGAATACAACCCTTAGAGCACTGGCTCACAAGCTCTCTTCAGTACGCTATAATAAAGTAATACCAACATTTCCCATCTCTCCATAACTTCATTACCCTGCGTCTCTTTGGGATACTTTCGTCTCCTACTCAGACTCTGTCATGGATGGTGGGTTTCTCCTTGGATTCTGAGAGCATCTCCCTTTTCCCTCCATGTGTGCATGTGTGTGTGGGCTGGCACACACCTGTGCACACTCCCTGACGTGCTCAGCATTCTCCGACAGGTTCTGCCAAGAAAACAGCACATCCCTGTGCCAGTCAGAAAAATGCACTTGACTTTCGAGGAATTGTTTTCATTAAAGCAGGATCAGGACCTGCCTGCAGACCCAGAAGCGTGAATGGAAACAATTTCCCCACGGAGGAATCTCAGCTGACGTGCAGCTGCCAAGCTTTGTCTTCCCTTCAGTTATGTTTTCCCTGAAACCATAAGGAGTCCCCAAAGTCAACACAAAACTCCCAAGGAAGTGTTGCACAGAGGTAACATCCCATTGGGAGCATCAGGCAAGGGGGCCACCAGCAGCTCCTGTGCTTTACCTGAGAGGTGTCTCCTGCATCCCTGGCTGACTTTGCACATCTCCCTCACCTGAGGCAGAGGTTTTCCCTTCTCCCTTTGTGCAATCCTGTGTGTGACTGTGCTCAGAGCTCTGGGAGCTCTCCTGCACTCCAGGGGTGCAGCCACAGTGAACAGCAAATGTGGGAGCACACGAGACCTGCCACTCTTGTGATGTACCTAACTGTACTTCTCTCCCTTTCCTGCTGCAACTTCAAGGACCACTGGGATTAACATCCAGATAAGCTGCTGTAAATTCCTGCCTAAAATGAAAGTGCTGGGAGAGCCGTAAAGTTATAGCTGGAAATTTGTTAGACTTATTTAGGGCTTGTTTATCCAGCCAGTTCAGCCCTTTCGTCCCGCCCCAGCACTGTCGAAATCAATGGGTGTTTTCTGAAAATCAAATCTGGGTTAATGACAAAGGGTTTTTAAAGATGGAGCAGTGGAAGCAGTGATTACTGGGGCAAGAGGAAATCTCCTGCAGGTATTAGTCTTACAGGACGGCGAGCCAAAGGTTACTGTGGCGCCCGTGATGTGGAACGATGATGAAATACTATGGGAAAAGCAAGTCCCCCAGCTACAATGTGTGCATTTGGTGGTCATGGCTATGCACCACTTGTGATCAATGGGTGTAAAGCCAGGGTCAGGGCTGCAGCAGCCGGAGATGCTGGTGCTTTGCAATCTAGCCAGGCCCCAACCAAGGGGCTGAGTTTCCACAATTCATTTATCATAAACCAGCAATTTGCAAATGTTAGCACTTTTCCCACACATCATGAGCCCTGATGGACTTTAATAAAGGGGAGAGAGAGAGAAAGAAGAAGAGGGAGGGGGAAGAGAGAGAGAGAAAGAGAACAAAACCTACATAATTAACTAAAGTTCTTAGAATGGCTCTAATTTTGAAATGTTACCTTTTTGGAAGTAATTGCTGTACAGGTCTTCATGTGTTTTCTAGTTTCTGTTTTTTTTCTACATTGGTTTCACTTCAGTTAATTAGCCAGTTGTCTCTGTTGGTGGGGTTTTGCACCTCTCTCTTTTACCCTTATGGCTGTAGAGGAAAGATTTTCCGGTTTGTTTGACTCAGGCGATCATTAAAATTTGACTACCTGCATTAATTTGGTTCCTGCACTGCTTTTAAGTGAAAGGCCTCGAAAGGGAAGGGATAACAAAGAAGAATAAATTGTAAACAAAGCTTGAAAATATATCAGAGTGAGAATGTGCAAAGCTGTGCAGATTCTGAGAGAGGTGCTCATCAGAGCCACTGGCAGGTATCACCAGGCAGGTTCAGCACTTCCGAGCTCTGAGGAAGTCCTGCTCTGGGTCTGGCCTGTTTCCAGTCTCTAAATGAGTAATGTGGCTAAAAGAATGAAATCTATAGACAGAAGAAGGAACAAGAGTTGACACTTTTCACTAATATCAATGGTAGCATCACTTTAATGTGATTTTCCAGGCGTCTTTTTTCCCCAAGCTCGAATTCTTCTTCCCAGAGGAGTAGGACATTCAGAGCTGTGATTACCAGTTTTACTCCTACTGTTTTGGAAAGAAGTTGTTCCTCTCACTGAGGGAAAAAATCACAGCCCTTATGTCTGTAGGTGAGGTAATACAACAGAACTGGTCGGTGCATGTTTACTAGAATGTTTTAAGTAGAGCTGGTCCTGCTTTGGAACAGAAGCATCAACTGGCTAGTGGTCCTCAATGCTCTCCTGCTGATCAAGATTCCTGATGTCTGCTCTGAAGCCCCTCTGGAAGGGCTCTGAGCAGTAGATGGTGGCACTCAGGGAGCACTGGTGGCTGCGTTAGGGCAGCAGTCCCATGAAATGACACTGCCCTGCATCAGTATTAGGCAAAGAAAGGGACAGCTCTTGTTGGCCTTGGACTTTTTGGTGGCCTGGCCCAGCAGAAGTGGGGAACTGTGGGCTTGCACACCTCACAATCTCCAGCAAAAAGGGACTTGTTGTGAAACCTGAGCAGTGTGTCACTTTTTCCACCTGCAATTGAATCCTAGTGTCATAAATCTCAGAAAATGTCTCATCAAGGTCCTTTCGTAGTGTGTTTAAACATTTCTCCCAAAAAAATACAGTTGTAGGGTTATTTTAGTCCCTCGTTTCCAAGCCTGCAAGACGTCATCCCAGCCAGCCCTCAGCAGCACGAGGGTCTCGGAGCAAACCAATCTCACAAAATCCCTATGGTGTCTCTCAGTTCCCAGATTCACCATCAGAAAACACCCCAAACCACAGGGACAGCAGATGAAACCTCAAAAACTGGCACGACTGATGCTTCCTTGGAAATCCTTGAAGTTTCTCACAACCAAATCCCTCTTCCCAGTCAGTGTCTGTGCTGGTCTGGGTACTCCTCACGTGGGGCCATCAGCACTGGGCTGAAGCATCTTCCCCACCGCATTCCAGCTCAGGCAATGCCCCGAGGTGGTGCTGGATGTGAAATGAACCCCTCTCACAGAGTAGCTGAGCAGTGCATATCTCTCAGTGCCTCTTCCCTTTAACACATCTCGGTTTTTTTCTTCCTTTTCATGACCTGCTGCCAAAATCTCTCTGCTAATGTTTCTGCCACCATCGATGCCATGCAAGAAAAGTGTCTTTGTTAACACATTTAGGGCCTGCTTTTAATTTCTACAGTATTCCCTTTAATAACAATGTCTAATTAAAACATCTGTTAAAAAGTCTGTAACATTAACTTTACAGGGAGAATTTAATAGAATTATATTTGAATTGCAGCCATTTAACGGGTTTCCTAATTAGGCTGTAGAGTTTTTATTTTTTTTAACAAAAACATTACACAAATTAAAATCAGGCCCAGTTTTTTATTATTATTATTACAGCACAGAGTGTGGTCAAAGAAAGGCAGGCAGTATGTGATGGTGTGTGAAGGGTGAAAAAACTCAACACAGCAGCTGAGGACTGAAACACTAAAATGCATAAAATGAAACAAATAAGAGACGCTGTTTGAAAGGGGGAGGGGACCAAAAGACAAGAAGGAGAAAATTCTCTGGCCTTTTATTTGCACAGTTTATTTTCAAACAGATCCCTGTGAGTATCTCAACATTTCTCTGTCCCCATTCCCTACCACCTTTCTATTCTCCCCTGATTTCGCTTGTTTGGATCTTGTCTCTGTTTGGGAGGAAGGAGGCAAGAAGTCTTGAAAAAAATTGATTTATGCCAGGTTTGTGTTTGCCAGCATTTCAGAAGCTTGGATAGGTTTGTTCTGCAGTTCATTTAGTAAAACTGAGCTTTTTCTGTAGAACTTTGCACCCACTGATGGATTGACCAGCAGCACTCACAGAAATATGGAGCCTTCAGCATTTTCAGGGGAAGCTGCATTCCTGGGCTTTTAAAGGCAGAATTTGACAAATATTTTTAAAATACAAGGAACCATGGATGGAAATTTTATTTGGACACAAAATAGATCTTCACATGAATTCCCATAGAATTCATGTGAAAACTCCTACTGTTCATTATTAACCTGCTCTAAATCAAAATGAAAACTAACAGGGAAAAAATCAGATCTATTGCATGAAGATGTATTGTAATTGCCTTTAAATCACACACTGCAATCCTCAATTTGGCCACACCAGTGTGAGGTATCTCACAGTTGAAACTGTATGATTTTCAGAAAAGAGTGATGATTTTCCAGTGATATGGGGTCATTTTTGTGCTCAGAATGAGATGCAAGAAAACAATACAGTTTCACTCTTCAACATAAATATTTCATGTGGCTCTCAACAAGATGCTAAAGTTAGTGCCTGTACAAACATCTTGGGTGAAATCCTGCCCTCTGAGTTGTCAGTGATAAAACTCTTATTGACTTCAGAAAGGCCAAGACTTCATCTTTTGTCTTTAAATTGAACTTACAGTTGTAGTGAGCACTGGCAAGGGAAAACCCACTTCAAAGGAAGGCTCTGACAGTTGGACACTTATCTCCCACTGATCTAAACTATCGCAATCTCTTTTTGTTTCCCAAGCCAGCCTGGAAATCCCATTGAGAGCAAGTTCATCAAAATAGTTCTTTTGTTCTTCTAATTTACAGCAAATCCAGCGAAGAGCACAACTTCCCTCAAGGAATTTTCGGTACAGCACAGGCCAACCTCAGACAGAAAGGGCAGGTTTAGTAGGGAAAAAATAACAACAAAATGTTCGCAACAAAGAATAAGAAATGCATTAGCATTCTTCTGAGACCTAGGACACTGGTGAGGCCTTTGATCTCCTTTGCTCTGCCATACTGTATTGCTTTCGTGGCTTTTGGACTTGTAACATAAGTCAAAGTCTGTTTGGGTCTCGTGGAAACCATCTGGACTTTTCCAGCCCAAATATCTATTCTTTAGTGCCTGTGAGGGGCCTCTCTTCATATCCAAATTATCTGTTTCAGGCCTATGTTTCTTCAGCCCACCATTCTGCACATTCTTTCTTTTCGAGGGAAGAAGCTGAGCCCAACTCAAATGTAAAAGCAGATCCAGTGTCCAGGGGATGGATTCTGTTCCCTGAACTCACACCAAGCAACCACCCAGCTCTTAACAATATCTTACAAAGTTCCTCAGAGCATGTCCTCCAAAAATGCCTTTCTTCACAAAGAGGGGACTTTGTACAGCCATTTGTAGGGTGCTTCCCACAAATATTTATGGTCACCAGCACTCTTGCAAATGCCCATCCAAGAATGAGCTCCAGGGAGCTTTGCAGGACAAAGTTGCACACAGGAATTGTCACAGGACTGTGGTCAGTGTGTTTTCTGTGTACTTGGAGCCTCAGGGAATAAAGTTGTTTTGGAACAAACCCTCAAATCTGCTGGGGTGTTGGTGGGGAGAGGACATTTTGGTAGTTTCGAATGGCATTACACATTTGTGGAGTGGAAATTACAGTTCAGTGTGTGGGCATACTTGATTGGACAATCTTTCAGTTGATGGGTTCTTCTGTTCAATTACTATTAAAATTCATCAAATGGAACAGAGTGGTTTTAATGCCCGTAATTGTTGTACAAAATGCTCTGTAATTGGTCTTACAAATGAAGCTGAAGAGCAAGATCAAACTCCATTGAAAATGAATCTGTCTTTCCACTGAAGAGTTCAAGAGTCACTTCGAAAATCCATTTCACAGGGAAGTGTTTAGCCAATTCCAATTCTGGTTCGTTTTGTGTGGCAGTTTTTATTTGCTTATTTTGGCCTCTCATATGCAAATGAATCTGCCAACTCTTGAACTTGGTTCCACGTGCTCCCCTCGCTTGTAAATCCAGTGCTGCAGTCAGGCAGCAGCAGGCAAACTTCAAAGCCCCTTCAGGTGCATTTTTGGGTGATACAGGATGTCTGGCACTTGGGCAATGTGAGGTGAGGAGCTGGCAGGTCTGGGCTGTGCTGCTTCTGGTAGAGGAGCCAGTTTCAGCAAGTCTTGCCAACCTCTGCCTTGTGGGATTTTTGTGGGTGTGAGGGCATCATTTTTACCCCTGACAGACGAAAGGAGAGGCAGTCTGGGAATGAACAGAAAATCAGGATTACTTACACCGCTTTTGCCACCAAAAGCATAACCTGGATCTACACCATAGGAAAGCAAGCAGGACATTTGGGACATTGGTTTCATTTGGTGCTCCACAAAGAATTCATTTGCTCAGAGATAATGCTAAATTTCCACCTGGAAGCCTCCCTGAATATCAAGCGCTTTTCTCAAAGGTGGAAAACACTGTACTGGTGTGGTGAGGGGATGGAGCAGCCAAAGCACCTGGTCACTCACTCAGGCCCTTCCTGACCTTCCTGTCCTCCTGTCCAGCACCTGGGATGTGTTTGTGCCTCCTGCCATCAGGGTGCTGAGGCCCTGGCACAGGGTGCCCAGAGAAGCTGAGGCTGCCCCATCCCTGGCAGTGTTCAAGGACAGGCTGGACAGGACTTGGAGCAAACAGGTTTAGTGGAAGGTGTCCCTGCCCATGTGGCAAGTATTGGAACAAGATGAGCTGTAAGGTCCCTCCCAGCCCAAAGCAAACCATTCCATGATCCATGATTCCATGATGGAACGTGATGGTTTTAACCGCTGGACCAGTGTGGCACAAGCTAATATTAAATTCTGTCTTCCACCTCTTAAAGTCTCCAGACAAAATCCTCTCTCTGGCCCCTCTCCAAAGCCATCTTCTTCTTCTACCCCTTGCCCCAGCCAAAAATTTCCTGGTTTTCACTATCAATTCTGGAAAACACAGCTTATTGTCCATGCTGCTTCTGTTAGTTCTTTCCTGCTTTGTCTGCTCTCAAAGAATTAAAAAGAGAGCTCAGAGGGGATCACTCCTCTTTGTATAGTGAGTAGAGATCTTTCTGTGGCACCTCTCCATGGAATGAAGAGATGGCTGTGGAAGAAGAGCAAATCAGAACTGAAACTGGGGGAAGAAAAAAAAAAAGGAGATAAGAAACTACATGCTGCTATCCCAAATCCATTTAAAAGACACAAATCCCTCTCTGTGCTCCTGACTTATTACCAGGGCATGTTATTCACACTCACTCACACTGACTCTGTCATCATTAATCTGCTGAGGGTGTGTGTGACAGGAGTTCAGCCCAGCAGCTCCTGGGGATACCAGAGGAGCTGTGCAGGAGCACCGTGAGTGTGTGAGCTCCCCTGTGTGCCTGCGAGCAGGTAGCTGGGGTAAAACAACCAGCCCTAATTAAACTGCAGGTGTAAATAAATAGAGCAGAATTTCAGATTACATCCAACAAAATTAAGAAAAGGTCATGGACAAGGCTTTATTTTTTAAAACCTACCAGTTCTGTTTATTAAATGTGATTGCTTCGTACACACTCAGCACTAATTGGATTGCAGGTTATTTTGTATTTAGGAGGGGGTGGGTGAGTGAATAGAATAGGAGAGGGTGAAACACGCTCCTAATGGCATCAGTCATATCCTAAAATAGTCTGTTAGTCAGCATCCTGACCTTTTCTTTCCCCACATGAGCCCTGAACAAAACACCTTGATTTTTTTGTCTGGATTTTTGTTGCTGATAAGCAATTCCACTGTGGTCTCAACCTCTGGAGCTCTTTCTGGGATGTGCTTGTGTGTGTGTATATGTGCATGTACAGCCAGGAAATGTCTGTGAAGCTGCAGGAAAGGCCCTAATTGCAATTAAATCGGGGTGCCTCACCTTCCTCCACGTGTATCCTTGCCTGTGTAAGCTGAGGTGTTCAGGTGTGTGTTTTAAGTCACCCAGTGAAAGCAGAGTGAAATGAAAAAGTTGCACGGTCAGGATCGAGCAATTTAATATTTCTCTATTATAGAAAAGGCACAGCAGAGATTTCTCTTTGAAGGGCACTCTGGGGAGGCTGGAAGGGTTTGCGTGGAAGAGCCAGAGCCGATGCCAAGTGGTGCCTGAGACCCTTCCTCACCCACAGAAGGAGAAAAAAGGAGCAGAACTCTGAGAAGCCATGGGGGAAGCTATTCTTGCCCGTGCCTCACCTGCCTTTAACTCATCCAACATGGCACAGGGCAGAGAGCAGAGCCCTGAGGGCCCTGGCTGCTTTTATCTCGTGTTTTGTGCAGCTCAGCACTTGGCGTCAGGGGGTTTGATGAGAGACACCCACACACCCTCATTGTCAGCCAGCAGCACCCTTTCATCTCCCTGCCCAGGATGGACATCCCTGGGGGGGGACACTTCGTCTTTTAGAGGGTTTCCTTGTCCTCCCTTCCTCTCCCTCAGCTTCCCCAAGCTGGAAAAGATAGAAACAACCCCAAAGCTTGAAATCTGAGGGTGGGTGTAGGACAGGGCTGGCAGGAAAAATCAGAGTTAATCATTCATGGGGTTGCCAATGCCTGGAGTGTAATGTCCCCCATCTCTCGCTGTCTGAATGACAGCAAAAACTCTTCTTTTTGGGGAAGAAACCTGCTGCTCCAGGGGATGTGCTGGAGAAGCTGGGATGGGGGAGGTCCATGGAGATGCCTGTGGGCACAAGGTCCTGCCCTGCTGCCCTGAGCTGGGGGCTCCTCATCCCACCCCACGTAAAACACTGCAGTGTCTGCACAGGTCCCAGTCTCATTCCAGAGAGGACATTATTTAAATGGCATGACTGAGTGATAAGTGAATTGCCAGCCAGAATTGGGAACTAGGACGTAAGAAAAGTACTGGAAAACATTACGTCTTCAGCCTAACATAGTGAACATTTTTTCTCCTGCAAAACAAAATATTTCATTTCGTTTCAGCCAGAAGCATTCCATATTTTGGTGAGGAAAATCACATATCTGTGGCAAGGGAGCCTTGTTATGAAGGGCATAACTTAAATAAATTCCTGTTTTCTGTTGAAACAACCATTTTGATTGCAATTTTTAGATTGTATTAGCCATTTCTCCTACTTCATTAAATCATGAACTACATTAAATCACACTACTTTGTGGCCACAAGTAGTTCAAAATCATATATATTCATTAATTAAAATTATTCACAGTTTTCTTCAGCAATTAATTGTTGCTAAGAAGAATCTGAGTATTTGCAGTCATCTCCCTGAATCAGCACTCAGAGAGCTGTTGTGGTCAGGCAGCATCACTTATTTTCTGTTTCTTGTATAACTAAACAGCGAACTGAGGATTGCTTTTGCTGGCACCCAAAAGGATATTGCAGTTTACTGTATGCAGACTCCTAAGTGAATTGCTGGTAACACAAATGAGAAGATTAATTGTTTTCCTTAGATCAAAATGCACCTTCTAAGTAAACACAAAAATTGTCGACTGATTTGAGCCTATTTTAATAATAATAACAACAAAAGGAGGCAGATTAGGGTCTTTAGCAGGGAGTTTTGGGGGAAACTGGGATTGCTAGAGATAGTTTCTAAGATCGATTGACTTCAATAATACTCTGGGACACAGAGAAGAGAGAGAGGTAATGCCTGAAGAGAATAAATCAAATATCTTACAGCATTTTAGGCATTCTTTCCTTTCCTAGACACTGCTTTTAGTTTCCAGAAATATGAACAATTCCAGGCAAGCAGAGAATAGCCTGTTCATTTCCCCCCATGATGAATAGTTGCACGTTAGCCTGCTCATTTAATGACAGCTATATATAGTGTGTATAATAAATCAGACCCCAGCACACAAATGCCTTCTGTTTACCTTTGAAATACTCCTTCTTTTTTTTTTTCCCCCTGAGAATTGTGATTGTTGCAGGAGCCAGATGAAACCACCTACATGTACAGGGATCTGAACAACAAATTACCAGAAACTTTTGGTTCAGTGAGGTCTCCCATCCTCCCAGGACTGCCTGATGTCCTGAGACCCCAGCATCTCACAGGACCAAAACCTGCACAGGCTCTGGAAAATTAACTCAGCTCAGAGGGAATCTCAGCCTGAGCTTTGTGTGAAAAGTCTCATTTTAATCAGGGATCTCAGTCAATTAGTCTGATTATTGCATTATAAACACTTGTCAGCTTTTATAATATGTGCCTTTGAAATATGATGCCTGAACTCGTCAGCCCCAAAATAGCACATTTTTAACCTGGAGCACACTATGACTTCCCTATACAGTAATTTACCAGCTGCAGTTCAGAGATACCTATATTGTGATATATGTGTGTGTGTGTGTGTGTGTGTGTGTGTGTGTGCATGCATGCTGCTATTTGTTGGATGAATATCTGATGTTTAGAAAATATCTGAGATGCTTCACTTCTAAGAAAAAACAGAGATTCCTTCCCATATAAATATTACAAATTTTATCTGGCTTAGATTACAAATTTTATCTGGGCTGGAAGACGCACATTTCAAGTAATTCTCTCCTATCCTGAACCACACTTGCCACTTCCCAGCTAGCTGGCACAGCACTAACAGGATGATCTGATATTCCTACTAGGAAGATGAGAAATTCACAGACTGGATTCCTGCTCTGATTCCACCCTCGAAGAATTGTTCTCCAGGGAAGAGAAGGAGCAATTTCTCCTTTTTCCTTTATTTTGGGAAAACTTTTCATGCAAAGAAATGTAGTATAAAGTATTGAGAATTGCTGAAAGACATACAGATTATGTATGTTTTTATAGCCGTGAAGTCACTCAAATGGCTTTGTCTCCATTTCCCTGTTTGGCATAGATCACTTATTGTGCATATGTTTTCAGATGGAAATGCTGAATTAGACTATGGTGAAATGGATAATGCAGCCCTAATGCTGGCATGAGCTAATAAGAAAACAGCAATGAATCCACTGCTGCAGATTGAAGTACATGCATTTCATATTATTACTCAAGGCTTGTCTCTCCGATTAGATGATTGCATAACCTTAATATTATAAATCTTGCATGATGTGAATTGTTCAGCTGTAACCATAATCAGTTTTTACTAAGGTGGCATTTCTGTCATCTTGTTAAACACAAACATTATATATGCTCTAGTCATAATTTTATAACAGTTGCTTTTAGCGGGTGACGGCTTTGTCAGTCAGGAGATGCTGTTCAGCTCAGATATGCAGTGCAAGTGCTTAAGATACTCATAATGTCAGTATTTGCCTCAGAAAACATCACTTTGTAGATCCTGTAATTTTCTGAGTGTAAATTTCTCTTCAGAAGAAATGCAAAAACTTGCAAGCTTTTAGACAGAAATCTCTAACGGCCGCTTTTCAGATCTTCCAAGAACAGAGTTTATTTTATTTAATCAAGTGAAAATGGCTGTGTACTCCACAGAAATCATGGCATGCTCTCAGTCTTCAAGTTCAACTGCTCAGCTCTGAGCTCCCACTTGCTTCAGTCCAATTTTCCAATGTCCCAGCTCCCCATGTGTAAATAAATTCCCCAAGGCCCAGCTTTATGGGGACCTCACTGCCGCCAGCATTTAAGGGTTTAAGAGCCACCGTATAAACCTCAGCCAGATTTTCTTCTCCCATCAATTCACTGGGGATTTACACAGTTAAAGCTCACAACTGGGTGATAAATTTCAAGGCATATTGTGAGAAGAAGGGGACATGGTCAGTGCGGTTGTGCTGCAACACCATCCTTCATGCAGAGCCCAGGGATTATTAGTCCAATTTACCTCCTCGACAAATTTATTGGCGTTGCCAGATGCTCTGTAGAAAAAGGGGGAAAAAAAAAGAAAAAAGCTAAATCCCTGCCTTCTTCAGGTAATGGACACTTTCCTATTTTTCCACTGCAGATCTTGTGCTGATAGTCCTTAACAGAGATAAGGGCAACACAAGCACTTCCATATTCTTTCAGATTTAGGAAACCCTGAGACTGCATAATCAGGGAATCAGGAGCATAAAACAAGAACAATCTCATCTCTCTAGCTCTATAATAAATCTAATAAATCTAATTTTTCTTATTGGTTTTAATGGCAACAGAATTGGCCTTATAGTCCATAATTTTATACTCAAAATTACACCTTAACTCCAGTGTAAAAGCTAAGTTCAAATAGCTTTTATCAAGCAGCCTGGGGATATGATTTTCTGGTAGAATATATGAAACAATCAATTGCAGTGGTCTGCTCTTCAGTCTTTTCTGTTTTTCAGTATGTTAAGCATCCCTGCAACAGAATCTGGCACGTTTGTTGGCATGGAAAGCACAAGGGACAAAAGAGAGTGGATTTAGATTAGATATAAGGGAAAAGTTCTTCCCTGTGAGGTTGGGGAGGCCCTGACTTAGGCTTCCCAGGGAAGACTGGTTGTCCCAACCCTGGGAATGTTCGAGTGTCCCTGCCCATGGCAGCGGTTGGAACAGGATGAGCTTTCAGGTCCCTTCCAACACAAACCATTCTGTGATTCTATTGCATGTATGTTTGCAGAGGTGAGCATTCTTGGGCAGATAAAGGTAAGGAGGAAATACCCAAAGATTTTCCTGCTCCCATGGACCAGAGCTGGGATGGGAAGAAGCCCTCCCTGAGCAGTTTGCAGCCTGACACGAGGCAGTGCCAATAAAACCTCACACACACCCCATCCTGCCAAGCAGTTCCCAAACCACCTGAGGGACTCTTTATTTGGCAGCAGCTGCCTGTCCTCTGCCTGAATCTCGTGCTATGGGAGGACTTGCACAGAGTCTTGTGGGAGAGTTATTAGGAATGGGTTTGTTTTATGGTCCAGAAAGGGACCTGCAAAAGCCCTGTCCTAAACTCTCCAAAGGACACGGCTAGCCCAACTCCAGAGCTTGAGGCTCACACCCAAGTGTTGATGAGCATCTGGGGATCTTACTGTACATGACTTCGTGAAGGTAAGAAGGGGGTGGCCTGGGTGGCCACTCATCCTGCAGGAAACCCCATCCAGTGATGATCCTCAGTGCTCTTCCAACTGCTTTACTATGCTGAAACTCTGACACCAGAGAGGCTTTCTCACATGGTTGGGAGGGAAAAAATAGTTTTTAATATCAGATTTTTAAAAAAAGAATGTATAGTCCCTATAAACTGTTAAACTTCACTTTATTGATCATAAATCTGTGTTTTGCTCAATGCAAAAGTTTTTCATCTTGCACGGAAAAATGCTGAAACAGCTACAAATGTCAAAAACACAAAGTTTTCTCTCCTGGACAATTTATGTGGAAGTTATTGGATTTTTTTTTGTTGTTTAAAAGCACTCTTACCACACTGCGCTCGCCCACTGGGTTAGGAGAAATTGCCTTTCATTGCCAAGCTTTGTTCCTGCCCTTCACTGATGGAAAGAGACCTGAAAAATAAAGCAAGGGTGTTTGCCTCTTCTACAAGCCACTGCAGATACAAGGGCTCAATTGAATAAAAACCCAAGCAGAGGGAATAAGACCTCAATAACAGCAGAGAAGGAGATATTCCTTGGCAAAGCCACTGCTAAAGTAGGGCACAGGCAGTAAAAGTGCTGGGGCTCAGAGCAGAGAGGCACCTCACACTGAGATTTATCCCAAGGTCCACTCCCAAAAACAACGGCTGCTGTCAGAGCAGGATGGGCAGGCCAGGCCCCACGGTGACATTTCTGGAGTTAATGTGGCCCTGGGGTGCCTCCCCCTGCTCTGTGACCAAGGGCAGGGTCCCACCAGTGTCCCAGCCTCTCTCTGCAAGTGGGTCGATGCACCTTGGGACCAAGAGATTAACAGCCCTGTCCTGCTATTAATGATCTGCAAAAGCTGTGAAGGTGCAGAGCAGGTGATTTATTAATGGCAGAGCAGAAAACTGGAAGTAAAAAGTGGAAGGAAAAAATTCCAGCCCAGCCAAGGGTGGTATCGAGACAGATTTACCCTATTGTATCATGCATTTAAAATGGGTCATTTCAGCTAAGGCAGCTGTGTGTTAGCCCATGGAATATATTTGGTCTCCTGTATTTTTTTTAATAATAAATCCCATTCAGGAAGAGGAAAAATAGGAAAAAGCATTCTTTTTTTCTTCGCATCCAGCTGTCCAAGCTACAAAAATTGTGCTTTTCCCTCATAGCCTGGAAGGCTTCTTTTTCTGCCTGTTCTCCATCACGTGGTACAACAGGTCTCAGTGCTCCACTACAGTGGTCAGCATCTCCCCAGAGATAATGGACTGGATCATCACCTGGATGCAATTCTTCCCTTTGGTCATAAATCATGATGGGAATACAGTAACCAAAAGCCATGAAATATGAAACCACATAAATAAAGAAAGGAAAGGACTGTGAATTGTCTGGGGAAATCTGTGCAAAGAAAGGGAGGAGGAGAGACTCGCACTGTTGGAGGAACACCGACAAATATACATCCTGATTTTAAAGTCAAACTGTTGCTATAATTATTTAAGATTGGCCTCCTCCTGTGTCTCACAGGATGAGGCTTTGTTCTCTTTTCCACTAATTTCATGTGCTTTCTGTTCCTCTTGGGCTTTGCTTTTATTTCTGTGCTTTTCCCACTTCTAGCAGTTCTGTCTACAAGTACCTCTGTTATTTCATCATCCCTCCCCAGCTTCTGGACTGTTTCTTCTTCCTTTGCCTCTGTTCTGTTAAATTCATGTGACTTTTTTACTGACCTGAGAATTCCAAACCTGAGTTCCTACAGGAAAAACACTGGTCAGCCAAATCAAGGACTTTAACTCCCATCCACGTTCAAAAGGTGAGATCCCAGCAAACCTACATGTTTAATTAAACCAGAGATATTAAATCCTCCTTCACAACTGTCCAGCCCAAACATGATCAGCTCTACAGTTTCGGAAACACAATAAACAAAATTTACCATATTGTCCTATTAGGAGGAAAAGTAAAAAGAAACTGAAAACAAAATTTTGAAAAGTTTTAAAAGACAAGGAGTCCTGAAATGTTGTATGGGAATCCCTAATGTTAAACCTTTGCTTAATATTGTAGACAGCATTTCACCCTTTAGATTTATTGAAATCGGAGCAAGGAATGTGTCACTGCTCTGTTCTGCACCAATAGCTGGAGTAACCTGCATGTCCATTCCACTGTGGAAAGAGCTCTGCTTTCCTCAAAATCACTGCAGACATACCAGCTAGTCTAAAATACCCTGGGATTTATAATTTGAACACAGTTATTTTATATATGTCAAAACCAGTGGCTGATCCTGCTGTCCTGAGGCTACTTCCATGTACTACAGCACTAAACACTTTTTCAGCAAACTGCTGGCTGCCACCATAGGTTCCCTTGTCCCTGGCAAACTCAGTGTTTCACAGAGCTGAAAGACCCTAGTTAAAAAATATTAGTCCAATTGAAATATGTCTGAAACAATTTTTTTACACATATTTTATTTTCACTGACCCCTACTGGATTTTAGCTTCTCCTCATGGGCACAGTTACATATTCTCATAGATACTAATATTTAAGGCTTGACAAACTCCCACTTTTAGTGGCTGGCTGTTACGTTCAGTACAGATTCCTCCTAATGAGCTAAGGCATCTGTGAGGATTTTTACCACAGGTGTAATTTTATTTTATGTAATAATACACATCCATCTGTTTGGTGATGGGTGCATATTAGAAGAGAGGATAAAATATAGTGAATGTGGAGCTTTGATTTGAACCATGTTTAAGAGGTACAGGTAAAATCATGTTTCTTTTGGATCAGCTGCTTTTCTTCAGCTCTGCAGTGCAGTTAATAAACACTGCAGACTGCTCTTTCAGAGCTTATAAACTTAGCAGAAATAAAAGGAACTAAGGGGTCTGACAACTGAGTGAAGCTTATAAATGCCACTGAAAGCCTTTGGGGCCCCAGTTCCTGGGGAATATATCAGAGCCCCTGCAGGTTTTATAAATTCTGCTTATTTACTGGCAGGTTTCTCTCCTGACCATAAAAACCATAGGTCAAAAAGCATTGCTAGATGGGGAACATGAAGCCTAGCTTCCATTTAACTCCAGCATCTTCTTTCATGAGCCTGTGCAGCTCATCAGCAAAGCCGTGGTGTCTCGGATGTCACACTGAGTCCATCACGGGGAAAGCATCTGCAGCTCCTGACCTGCTGTAGGACTGATCCCCTGCAGATGTGAGCTCCTGGCTCCCACTCAGGCTCTGTCTGCATAGCTCTTCACACTTTACAACCTGGAGAGCCTTGCCAGGTAGCTCAGAGGGGATTGCTTTGGGGGCAGTGTTTTAGAAGCACACAAGTTGGCTGAGCTGCTTCTGAGCAGAGCACAAGCAGGGCCAGCCCTTGGGGCTGTGTCACTGCTCACCTTGTGTCCCCCACTGTCTGCACAGGCTCACAGCCCCCCTAGAAAATCAGAACTGCTCTTTGCACCCCCTCTATGAACCCATCTCCACCTCAGCTTCAAGGAGGCTCATGAATAGACAAATGTTTTTGTCGGAGCCCAAAAATCCTTTCACCAATTCCGTGCTCCTGAGTGTTGTAAGCAGGCATCCACCATGGGCACATCAGGTTTCCTCTCAGCATCCTGATCCCAGCTCCATTCTACCACACCCCCTGTCTGACAAGCTGCTTTAATGGATGGGCACTGGCCTTCCGTGGAGGGGCTAAATGTAAAACTTCCCTATGCTTCTCCTGTCAAAGTTAAAAGCTTTTCACGTCTGTGTTAATGTTTCTTTTTTTTTCCCTCCTGTCTGCTGGCACCAATGACAAATACTACATCTTGCATTGAGTAACAGTATATTGAATGGCTGGCAGAGGCAGAATACGGCACCTGTAATTTATCTCCGGGAGTTTGGGTTGGATGACACTGCTGGGAACAGATGGGGGCTCTGAGCTGTCACCTGATTACTGATTCTAGGATTTCTCCTCCGAGAGTGAGAAGGAGTGAGCTAGAATGAAGGGTACAAAAAGCAAATCAATAAACAGGTTAGTGTTTGCATCATTATTAACACTCGGGCTGTCAACACACCCATTGAAACTATCGCTCAGGGCAGCTCCAGATTTAATGGTCAGTGTAACAGATTTACTGTAAATGTTAGCTGAGGCAGAGCGGGAGGGGGGATCTCATTGACAAATAAGGGAGATTTCAGTGGGATGCATGGAACCCTTTATGTGTGTGCATAAATAACGCCGGGATTGCAGGGTGGAGGCGCGTGGCTTTCTGCAGTATTTCTTCTGGCGGGGCTGTGGTGTGTCCCTGTGCTCCCCTTCCTTCCCCAGAGCCCTTGCCTCCCTCCACTCACAGGCAGCAGCTGCACGTCAATTAAATCACCAAGGGAGCTTTGATATTGGGAATCCCTCACAAACCCCTTTATAGCCTGGAGTAGGGAGGGGAAGGGAAGGGTGGTGCTGCCATCTTCACACTAAATTAGCCAGTGATGAGAAAAAGCTTTGAATGAAGTTGAGTTTTATTGGTTTTACCCAGCTGATGGGCTCCTGCCATTTTTCCCTCTCCCTGGACAGTCACCTTTGGTTTCTGAGGAACACTCATGGCATTTCCCCTTCCGCATCGATCTGTCCTCACACTTTCCACAAGTAACCCACCACCAAGTAGCTCTGAGTGGTATAAATGAATGCATGATCAAGTGTCTCTGCTTAAATTACTGATGAAATGATAAATCTGCTGCAGAGTAAATTGGCTGAAGATGAATCTTTCCAAGCCCTGTCGGTGCTGCTACTTTTTCAAATGAAAGTGCTCATAAAGAAATTAAACTGGTTAAAATGAAAAGTATCTAAATGAGAAGAATCTAAATGAAAAGTATCTAAATTCAAGTCGCTTTTGCAGGGGAGGGCTTCCTAGATTGCACTGTCATCTCATGTAGATCCTTCTCCAGGAACACTCTGCTGCTTTCCTTGCTTGTTTTAAATGGTTCCCACACGCACATTTATAAAAGTGCATCAATCTGCAGGTGACAGTTTCTGCTCACTGCTGCTGCCAGGAGAAGGAGGGACCCAGAGGCTGAAGCATCAGGGTGTCAGATGTGTGTAGCTCTCCCTGCCTCGAGGACTGCTCTCTGTCGTGGAGGTTTGAGCCTAATGGCAAAATATAATATTCTGTAGGTGCAGTGCTTTGATATTCCCAAATGACGTCTTCACCTCCTGCCCTCCAGACAGACACCTCAGGAGCTGAACCTCAGAAAGTGTGGGTTTGTACAACGAGATAAATCCCCTGTGCTCCAGGCTTAAGGAATCCTTGCTGGGAATGCCCACCCCAGTGGAACTCTGCCTTCAGAGCATGGGCTCAGGACACAATCAAAGAGGCTTGAAAGCTCCTAGCCATGTCCCAGCTAGTGCAAAAGCCTCTCATAGGAAACTTCCACTCAGAGCATCTACAGAGACCCAGCAAAAACCCGGGGCAGAGTCTGAGACCATTTTCCAGTCACATCTCTGCAGGGCACGGATCAGTCACAGAGCTCAGGGAGGGTGGAATGTTGGTCACGCAGGAGGTATCTCAGGAGCAAGAGCAACACAGCTCCGTCTCCTGCTCCCTCCAGACTGTCTCAGGCTTCACCTTCACTGTGCATGGTGTTTCAAGATGCTTTTGGTGCTTATCTGCCCCAGAGATGTTGATAAGCTCTGTCATTAGTGCAGAACTTCGAACACACAACGTGGTGAGAACAAGCTTCTCTCAGCCCTTAATTTCATTAGGAATAAGCTCAAGATGAAACCCACAGAGCTCATAGCAGATATCTGGATGCCCCTTCTGGCAGGACAAGCCTACAACAGTGGCAGAGGGTTTATTTACCTGTTAGTACTGGCATCTCTGGGACAGCACCACCTGTGAATATCTTCCACACTCTGTGACTTCCATTACTTGCCAGGACCTCAAGCCTTTCTGAGACCCAGTAGGAATGTGCAGGAAGCACGGGTGTGGTGGAAGAGGAGGGGATGCAGATGAGGTTGTCTGGGGTTACAGTTTGTAACTGCAAGTATTGAAACCTTCCAGTACCTGACTCGGGCCCCCAGATCTCTGCTCACATCGCTTGATTTTGTGATGCTGCATTGTGGTTCAACCCCAGATCTCCAAAGCAGATCTGGTAACTCTGCCCAGCACATGGGGACACCTCAGATGCCCCCAAAGTGCCTCTGGGTTAACCTGGGACCGTGCCAGGCACTCACATTCCGCTGTCAGCGCTGAGCTCCTCTCCAGAGGGCACATCTCTGTGCCACAGCCGTGTCAGCTCAGATTTACAGGCTTGCAGCATTAGAAACAGGACTTGCAACATTAGAAACTCAAAAAAAACCCAAGTGCAGCAGCTGCTAAATCAGCATTAACACGTTTGGGTTTGATTTGGATTTCTAAAGGGCTGGTGGCAAAGGAAAGCCCTGGAGCCTCTCTGTGGAGCTGAGCTCTAATTCCTGCAGAAGGGAGCAGCCCCGTGAGCTCCGAGCGCCGCTCGCTCCCTTTAATCCGCGCACTATTGACTGGAGCAAGAACAAACCTCCTTGGAAGCCTTAATTGGAGCAAGTGGTGTCTGACGATTTCTGTTTAAACTGTGAAAGAAGACTCCTCCCTGGTGGGAGATGTTCAGCAATCAGAACGAGGAGGAAAAAAACAAACCCTTGCTGCACACAGCTTCGCTGCGCCGTGGATAACCCAGCGGAGAGCAGCCCTGGGAGCTGCTGGAATATTTGGACAAGGTGACCCCGCACCGAGCACATTAGCTGCATTATCAGCCTATAAACTGTCTCACTGCTTTACATATCTGTATGGCCCACATATTGAAGGGGAAGATTAGTTTGATTATCAATGGGGGAATGAGCCAAACAATTACTTTCATTATTGAATATCCAATTAATTATTCAGGAGGCAAATCAATTATTCATATCTCATTTAAACTGGGTCGGAGGAGAAGCGTTGCCACTTGACAGAGCTGTTCCCAGCCTCTCTGGGTGCAGCAACAATTCTGCTGCAACAGGGAGGAATTGCACTGGGAGGAAAAGCCATCCTCAGAATTATATTCCCCAGACCGTATGGATATCCATCCATGCACATTTGGTGGCCAAGGCCAATTCCGGAGAACTGTGAGTGTTTGGAATTCCCTGCAGGGTCTCCTCAGCTATGATTATTGTCGTCTTTTTAATGTGATACAAAGCATCCTCCAGGCCAGCACCAGCAGGAGTTCAGAAGCCCATGGGAGTTGAGCATGTGCTGTGGGAGGACTGAGACATTGAGGACTCAGATGAATTTGGTCTTATGTGAAGGAAAGACAAAAGCTCTCACGTAGATAGTAGGAGGAAACCTCCTGGAGAACAGCAGACTCTTAACCATTTCTCAAAACCTGGTATCATCATAGAGACATTTTACCAGCAAGATATCTGTGTCTTGCTTCCTTCACTTAAATAATGGAAATTTTAAAAAATGTTTTGCCCACTCTTATGTTGTTTTTGGTTTCTTTGGAGGCAGGAATGGGAGCACCACACAGAGTCTGGTCTGCATCCAGAGAGCAGCACCCCAGTGCTGCAGTGCCTGGTACATCCACACATTATTTGCCACAGCCACACATTGCCCTTCCACCCAAAGCATCAACAAATAATTACTGCAGGTTCCAGAGCACCCATGGCACTGCAGAGCAGAGGGTAAGACAAAGAGAAAGAGGACACTGAGGCAAGGCAAGGAAAGAAATACAGCCTGGAGAGAGCAGATCCAGGAATACAACCAGGGTGAAAATTTTATGGAAAGGCCAAGGTCTGAAAACTCTGCTTTTCTGTAAAACTACCCACACAGGCAGTGACAGCTGGCTGCAACTGTTTGAAAAGCAGGGAAACAGAAGGAATCATAACTCTGTGTGTGTGTGTGTGTGTGTATTTTCAAGACAAATGGGTCCCTGGGACATTCAATGTCTGGGAACTCTCCTTTCCTCCACGCTCTCTCACACAGTCACTTGTCCTCACTGTGGCCAAGCCTCAGCCCTCCAGTTTTGTGTCTTTTTGCCTCTTTGCACAAGCAGAAGCAAGTGATACAGTATTGGAAACAAATTGTCAATTACTGAACAATCAAGCCCTCCATTTGTTTGTTAGATTGACTCTCAAATAGCCCGATTAATTATAACAGCACTAATTATTAAGATACACTGGTAGTCATCTCCTATTTCAGAGAGAAGGAGAAAGTCTTTCCTTCTGCTTTTGCTGTCACAGTAGCAGCCTTACCCAATAGGGTGATTTATCTCTGTCAAGCCAGTAAAATGATAATGCCAATTAAATCACACAAGTAATTGCTGTTGGGGTCCCCATGGATTTCTCTCAGCAGAGTCAGGTGGAATATGAATGCAGGCTGCTCAGAGAGAACTCCACCCACACTAGTCCCTGTCCTGCTCTGATCACTGCTGTGGGCACCACAGGCAAAGCCCCCCAACTTGTGCTCTCAGGGACCCCAACAGCCCCAGCTGAGCATTTCTGCTGCCAGGAGTGAGTGAAGTCACTCAGTCTGACACAGAGATGCCACTGAGCACTGATGGCATGAGGAGGGACAGGGCTGTCCCTCTTTGTTCTCTGCAGATTCAGCTGGTTTGCAGCTTCTCATGGCTTTGGGAGCTTTCAGCATCTCCTGCTCCTGTCCTGCCTGGACCTTGGCTGTGTCCCCCATCCCCTCAGACAAGAAATGCAGTTGGATCTGGTGTTACAGACCTTCCTGGGCACTCACACTGTGTAAAATAAAGATATATGTACAACACAAACAGGCAGTGTGGTCCAGAGAGGCTTGGAGGATCACATACACAGGTAAGAGTGATTGTGACTGATACAGCTGCTGCAAAAAGGGAGGTGTGTGCCCCCATCCCCTGTCCTGTGCTTTCTGCTTATTGTAATAAATCGATGTCTCTGCGGCTGGGCAGACCCCACCTAAAAAGAACAGTGTGATCTAACCCAATCTCGCTCCTCATTCGATTAAACCCCGTGAAAGCAAGCACGTAACCTTGTTAATATCATGTTTATTAGAGGGAAAGGGGACAGAAAATTAAGATATACTTCATGTTGTTGCTAATTAGAAAAATTGAGACTTTGCATCTGTGCAAGGCAGAGCAACATGTGGCATTAACAGATGTGAACTCATTACACAGCTGCAGCAGAGGAAATTGTGCCACCACAGCGACAAAAATCTTAAAATCAGATTTCCCCCAGTGCCTCAGCTTCCCATTGCCTTCTCCTTCCTTCCTCTAAAAAGGGTTTGCTCTGGGGTTACTGGGGTTTTTTACTGTTTTTCCTGGGGAGCAGAGAGGAAGGGAGGCTGCTCTTTTTGCAAATATACACTGAACCCCCCAAAGAAGCTCAGAGCAGAAACAAGCCAGGCTGCAGCATGACAGCACAGCCTCTGGCTCCTGCTGAAACACAAGGGGCTCCACAGCTGGAATAAAATCTATCCTGCCTTTCCCTGGCTATGGTGTTTTCCACAAGGAACCAAGCAGGGAGGGTTGCAGGCAGCCTCTTCCCGAGGGCTTTTCAGACATGACTTCCCTTCAAAGTGGAGGGAAGTGGGAATAATACCTTAAATGAGGTGTCACCGATAAAGTGCTTCAAATCCTGCCCTTCATCCCCCTGGGAGCTGTTTTAGATCACCAGACCACTTGTCATCTACAGCAAAGAGCAGCCAAGCAGCATGAAAATAGGTCACTTTTTTATCATTTCCCCAGTATGCTCTTCTTAACTTTTTGTCTCAGGAAGTGGAATCCAATCCCAGAAAAAATTCAGAGGTCAGATTTGGGATCCCTCTCTTGGAGTGCGACCAAGGGCTGAGAGCGGCTGTGTAACCATGCACCAACTTTGCTGATGTTTGTTTCATTTGTGCCTTATTCAGCCCTGGAGAAGCTCAGCTCAGTATTTCTGGGCAGGCAAAAACATCACAGTGTTATCAAGGCATCGCTGTAGCAGGCTAAGGGGCTTGGGGAGGCACAGGGAGAGTGTTGGGGTAAAGGGGGCTGGAATTCACAAATAGCTGGGCACTGGATACAGCAAAAAATAGACTGGAAAATGAGCTCCAAAGAGAGTTTTTGTCTTTCTGTGGGAAGATTTTGCATGGACAAAGGAAAATTTTTGTTTGCAGCAATGCCAACTCTTTCTACCTCCCTTCTCATTCCCAAGGATTTCTACTGACTTGCAGTGTTACATCAAACACCTGATCCCAGCACTGCTCCAAACCGCCTCGGGGCTGGATGAGGTACAAGAGATACACCTTGGACAGCATGTGGAAAGTGAGATCCAGCTTTCCTCCCAGCAATAAGCTCAGAGCCCTGGACATTTTGCTAAATGAAGTCCCCTGTTGAAGAGGTCTGCTGCAAAAACCCTCAGTAAATGCAATTGGTGCTCCAGTGTGATTTACCTGCTGCTTTCCTCATCAAGGAAAACACTGAGGGGGGGAACAAAAAAAACCCAAAACCTTATTTTCAACAAATAAATCCGGGTGGTGAGCATGCTCTGGACAGTCTGGCAAAGTTCTTCCCTTCATTTGCACAGGGAAAGGGCTGGTCAGCACTGGTTTCACACCAGCTGCTCTGGGCAGCCACTGGGAGAGATGTTCCTCGCTTGCACCACTTCATTGCAAGCCCTTTATCATCCCTTTGTCCCAGGCAAACACAGCCCATGCAGCACAGAAACCATCACCCCACGCACTGCTGAGGCCCTCGGTCCCTTTGTGGAGGCTGTTTCATTTCATAAACTCAAGGGTCACTTTTATTGTGGTCTCTGCTAAATGAAATCACAAAAGCAATTTAAAATCGCTTAAGCAAATCATGAAAGATGCAATATGAGGAAAGGGCTGTGAATAATGGTTAGCCTAAAGCATTGCAACAAAGGGAGTGACTGTGCTTCTGTCAGGTCCTTTCTCTTGGTCTGTATCCTTCATGCTGAATTCCTCATCTTCTGCCTAAGATTTTGGGCAAGAACTCATCAAAGGTGAAAGCCACTCTTATCAAATTTCTAACATTGCCTGCTATTCTTCATGGAAAAATGATCTGCAGGACATAGAGAGAGCTGCAACTGAGTCTGGCATTTCAGATATGCAGTAGCCAGAAAATAATAAAAACACAGGATACCATTTTTATCCTGGAAATTATTTTCTGGGAGAAAAAAAAAATGTCAGTGTAGCCTGTGAACTTCATCCTTATCTGACCGGCATTCAGTAGAAACTTCTGCCTGCCTCCAAGCTTTGTCCCAGTAGGCAATAGTCCAATATAGAACAAAGTTGGAGGTGACTAAAATGGCTGTGAGATTTATTTTCAAGCAACTTTTCTTTCCATCTCACCCCATCAGCAGCAATATGCTTCACAGAATGTTTTTGTTGCCCAAGGATGACTTTCTTACAGCTCTGAAAAGCTATGTTCACCTTCCATCAGCCCCTTTACTCGTATGGCACTGGTTCCCATGCTGCCTTATCCTACAAGCAGAGCAAGTGTGTTTTCTCAGATATTCCTTGGATCCTGTGAGATCAGATTTTCCCGTGCTCAGTGCCCAGGTAGGGGTGAGAATTCTCCTTAATGCAGCACAGACACCCAGCAAGGAGCAGCCCCTCTCTGTGACAGATTCATTGTCACCCAAGATTAAAGATGCCTGGGCTCACTCACGAGCCTAAGTGGTGCCTGAGAGCTCCACTGGACCAGGTACCTCTATATCACCATTTCTATCCACGTTTTCTTAATCTAGGTTTTCTCAGGCAGCAACAAGTCAGCAGCGTTCAAAGAGTTCACAAAAACAGCAGTCAGGCTTGGTGCTTCAATTTCTGGCTGGGGTGGGAGGGAGAAGAAAAGGAGAGGGATTGATCCAGGAGTCTCAAAGTGAAGGTCAGAAACTGCACTCAGCATCACAAGAGGCTTTTGAAAAGCCTGTACTTTTGCTGTGGGGATGCTCAGCTCTGTCGAGGAGGAAGGTAAACCCAAATTTCCCTCTCGTGGCCAGCATCTCACAGCTCCCAAAGTTGAGGCTTCCAGCTGGATCTATTGGACAATATTCAAAACTGGATTAAGGTGCTGCAGCAGACCCTCATCTCTAAAATGTGATCCAAGCAAAATCTGCACATCTGAAACAGCAGAAATTCTGCAGCTGGTGGGCCAGATGCGCCCTTATTTTGAGCCGAGGATCACACGGGATCTCAACAACATCTTCTCAAGTGGCCACACTCTGCCAGCCACAAAAACAATCCTGCAGAGCCACAGCCCACGAGCCTGAAGATCCCCAAAGGCTGGAGAGGACTGGGTGCTGTGGAAAGGACAGGTGAATTCCCACTCCAGCTGCTCGTGAGATTCCAGTCCTGCTGCACCACCTGATCACTAACCTAAGGATCCCTGGTGTCTGGACAGTTCAGCATGAAAGCAGTAGAGGAGATGGCCCAGAAAAGGAGAGCTTTTTATTTCTTCCATCAAGAAGTGTCTCAATAAATGCTTTCAGCATACCCCCCTTCAAAAAGAAAAGCCCTTCTAAGCTTATGCATGATAATAACATTTCCCACATTTTCAATTAGCTCAAATAATCTTGCTAAAAGCTATTAATAACCCACCTTTAGCTGCGAGCACACGTGCACCTGTGTGTGCAAGGAGACAAGCCATGCCTGACAGAGTGAGGCAATGAGAAATGAACTGCCTGAAATTAACTTTAAGCGTCCAAGTGATTAAACCATTGTGCTGTGATTGTGTACGATCCTGCCTTTCTTCGGCAATTAAGGCTGTATTGATCAGATAGCACGAGGAAAGGGGCCGGCAGAGCGATGCTCATTCAGGCTGCCATAATTAAGAGTGATCATCTATTGTTCTGGAGCACACGGCACAGCCCAGCCCCATCAGGCTCTTCCCTCTTGCCTCCCTCTCCCTTCCCTGGCCCTCTCTCCCACCAACACGTGGATTGAGCATCTGCTTGGAGTGAAAATGGGAGCAGGAGCTGGCTGAACTTGCTCTGTGGCAGGTCAGGATGAAATCTGTATCCTTCCCCATCCTTTCAGCCCCAAGACAAGAAGCTTCTGCTGTTTACTAGCAAGAAGGGGGAAAAATGGGGGGGAAAAAATGGAGCATGAGAGAATACAGACCACAACATCTGAAAGCAAGTCCTGGCCTGACCATGGGGCAACCAGAGCTCACCAAGACTTTAGGGAAATAGCACCTCTGCTTTTGTGTGGGCCACTCCATCAAGAACACTTTCCAGAACAGATCTTCCTGCTCCCAAAATTAATATATATATATATTTTATTATTTATTTTAATTTTTTTTTCCTTCCGAAATGCACACAAACCGATCTTCTACCCTTACAAAAAGCTTGAAATTGGCTTCTTATTTATATCTTAACTAGCAGATTTCGTTCTTACAGCTTCTGCTGAACCCTTGCTAACATGCAGTGTTGCTTTGCCTTTCTTCACTTTCATGGCTCCAGCCTGGGAAAACTGGTACGGAATAACAGCATTTAAAATATCAGCTGACAGACTGCAAGTTCATGATTTCTATGACAGCAGGGCATTTAAACTCTTGTGGTAAAGGGTATTTCCTTACTTAGCTATTCTAGTTCCCAGTATATCATTTCTCAGAGTACGGATGGTACTCACTGTGAGCCTCAGAAAAATGATCCATGTCAGTCAAAGTGTGTTATTGTGGGCTTGGGGGAGGATCTGGATAATTTCCTCGTGAACACTACAGAATGCAGCACCTGAAAACACACTTCCCCAGAAAGCAAGGGAACGTGGCACTGAGCCACATCACTCCAGAAGTGATGCAGTGATTTATTATTCATCAACGAGGCCTTGCAAAACTCTGATGCTGGCGTCTAAAACATGGCGATAATCACTGATATTTTCCTTCACCTCCGTGGATTGCTATCAAACTTGAAACAAAGAGAAAAGGTTTGCATACCTGGGTGACATTACTTGCCACAGCCACAAAGCAGGTAGCCTAATTTTTAGCTCGGTGCTGTAAACTGAAATGTGTCTTCCCAGTTGTTTACTGGAACCCACAAGAGTGACTGAAGCTTTCTCATTGTCCATGTCTGTCCCAGTCTCTGAGCTAAAAGTATAGACTGACAAGTAGAGCTGTCACACATTATGAACCTTCCTTTTATAATAACGTCAAGGACTCTGTCCTGTCCTCTCAACCTTGTCAGCCTCACTTCACTTTAAATACATCTCACTGCTTTAGTAACAGTTCTTGTTTTAGCAGATGAGATCTGGCCTTGCCATTGTTTTTCTGGTTGTCTCAGTCCTGGCCCTGGTGAAGATCATCTCTGTTAGCCCATGATCCCTGCAGAACACAGATCTCGAGTGTTTGCATTTCCTGCTACTGACAAAACCCTGCCCATGATAACAGTTCACCCAAGTCCTGCCAGTCTGACCCCTGGCACGGCGCAATTTCATTTTCACTGCCCTACACCAACCCTGCCTCCTTGCTGACTTTGAACGGTACAAGCTGCTGCAGGGCAAGAGATGGAGATCCCTGCTTTGCTCCTTTCCTTCCTCTCTCACAAGCTCACTGTTATTCAACAGCTTTCACCCAGGCAGAGTAAAGGGTTAAGCAAGAAGATCTGGAAGAGACAGTGCTGTCCTGTCCCAGAGCTGCCCTTTCGCCTCTTCCTCACACATCCACACTGCTCACACAGCCTGCATTCCTCCCCGTTAACACCATTAAGCTTTGACCTGAACTAGAGATAGAGCTAAATATGTGTGCACCTGTCCCCTTATAATGACCTGCTATTATCATTTTCCACCCCTCTTTTTTGATTGATGGATATTATATGCAGAGTGACCCTCAGGATTTTTTTCCCCCCTCTTTTTGTTAGGCCTTGCTAAAGCAACCTGCAAATTAATTTAATATCCTCTTTTGGTTGGGAGCTATGAAACGAGGGCTCGAGGCTGATGATGCGTAAACCATTTGTGGCATGTATTTAATCTCTGGACAATGGATAGAGATGTTAGTGCATGCTACACTAAGTTCTATTTACGCTGGCTATTAAGTGCAGTCAAGCTGAAGGCAATCGGAGCACATTACAGGGCCTAATGGGAGAGGATGCTACACAACAGTACATTAAAGACTGAAAATGAATTAAGAAGGAAGCATGGTAGAGAAAGCAGACAAGGAAAGGGTTCTGTATACAGATAACTCTTATTGACAGCACAAATATTCATGTACTCTGAGTTCCCAAATCCAATTTTGGTATTGGATACCACTCTAGAGGGAATGTTTTGAATTCCATTTTCATGCAGATACAAAATGCCTTGCAGTCAGCCTGCCCCCTCCCACCTCCACCTCAGTGGCTTGCATAACCTGATGCTGGGAAATGCATCCCCTTTTTCTGCCTTGCAAAGCTAAGCCAGATCCCTCTTGGCCACCTAAATGAGGCCAAACTTTCTCAGCCTGCTCCCTGAAACGTGTCTACCTCAGGAATGACAAGTAGACCTTGCTGCCTTCCCAGTCCTGCTCACTCTCCTTGGCACTTCTTGCTCTGCCTGTCACTGAGAAAATTGAAGGTCTCTGGGAAAGATGGGAAAATAATGCACAGTGGGAGAAGCCTACGAGCTGTGAACACTGTATCTTTGCTTTTGCCTTTTTTGTACCTGTTATCTGGGTGGGAAGAATTTAGAGAGGACAAAATACTGGCCTGCTGTCTTTTCAAAACCAAGTTCCAGAACCCAAGAGTGGCATTGCTTTACTCCATCTCACACACACAATTTTATGAGTTTACTCTGTGGAGAGACCGTCTTGCTATGGCTTCCTGAGTATGGTGGCTTCACTCAGATCAGTGAAAGAAAAGCCCAGTTTATAATTAAAAACTTGCACATGAGAAAAAGAGAAGCAGCAACCAACCTACAGAAGCCACATGCTCATGCTGATCAGCTCTGCTCATTATTCCACCAAGGCTTTCCCAAGAGGCAGCTCCGACTGTCACTCCTCACCTGATCCCCTCCCTGCTTCCCCAGCACAGGGAAATAAAACTGTGCCCTGAAACCCTCTGCCCATGGTACCCTTGGCATTATTTTAGGACAATGTTCCTTTGACTAAAGGCTCACCTGCCTGTAGTGCCAAGAGCTTCACTGACTGTCAAAGGTTGGCCACCAACCTTGGTCAGAAAAACCCTGCCCCTGGGTCCCGAGGACAAGCCCAAGGATTGTGTCCTCCCTTCCCTTGTCATCCTAAAGGTCAGAGCTGCCTCTGACAAGAGGCTCCTTGCTACTTTTGGCAGGGGTTTCTCCACCAGCTTGATTGCAATGAAAAATACCTGTTAAGAATCAGAAAAAAAAACCCCTTATTTGTACCCAGTAAATGCACTAAGAATGGATGGAGAACCTGCAAGGAACCAGATGCTCTCTGACATCCCAAAAGCCTGAGACTGCACTTGGATAAGACAAGAGAGATTCCCTTCAGAACAGGGTTGTGCTAAAGAAAAATTTTTCTTTCTTTTGGGTGTCCAAGGCCTTATCATCTCCTCTTCCTTCCACTCCTTGAAGTATAGAGTAAGGACTTTATTTTTCAAAGGAATTACTTTTCACATAGTCAGTTTATTCTAAAAGCAGTTCTGGCAATAAAAGGAAAGAATATTAGCATCCTTTCATAACTATCCTGGTTTGGCAGCAAGGGAGAGTTTTGGGTCTTTTAAAATACTAGCAGAGTAAAAACATCAATTCATTTCTAGCACAAACAGAAATACAGTGAAACCAATGCCTGAGCTTAAAATACTACATACACAGGAATTCAAACTAATCTGTTCAAACCAGGCATTGACTAGCCAGTGACTTTGGTTTTAAGGAGCAAATTTGTAGTGAAGTTCTGCAGAAAAAGAAGTGCATTTGCTTGCATGCAAGCCTCCCAAGTCCAAGACAAATGACTTTCACACAGTATTTGGATAGGGATGGAGGGAAGAGAAAGGAAAAAATGTTGTTTCATGGAGGTCTTTTTTTCCTTGGCTGGTGAAACACTTCCTCTTCTCAAGGAAATTCTTGTACCAAGTAACAAGTGTTCTTTCCATTTTCGAAAGAAAAACATATTCTGGAATAAATACATAATTTACATTTTCTATGAAATATACCTTTAATATTTATTTAATAATTATTTCCCTAGGAAATATAGCCTTGCTTTTGTTTATAGAAATTTGACATATTCTCATATTTCTGCAGTAAGTCCCTTTGGTCATCGTCATTAGGGTTTAGAGCCTATTGTGACATCAAGACAGTCTGAATTAACTCTGTAGAGTTTGTGTTTGCAGATGTTACACAGCTACCAGGGGTTCCACTGCCTCTGATAATTTTAACACAACCTCCTGCCCCATTCCTGTTACCATGGTCCAGTACACTCAGTACACAGCTCACAGCCACAACCTTTCAACAATGCCCCAAGAGTGATGAGACACAAATCACAAACCCAAAAACTGTTCATGGGCTTCTTGTCCCTTTCTGGGTGTTGGATGTGATGCTCAGGTGCTGTGATCTGCAGAGCAATTCAAGAATGAGGTGTTCTGACATCAATTTGAGATTCTTCCTATTTTTAAAAATGTCTTGGGAGGAGGAGGAGTAAGGGAGAGAAGTGAGCAAACGTTTCCTTCTTGCTAGCACTAAAAATCCAGTTGCAGCTTTCTTTTTCGCTTTCTTCTTGAGAGGTTCTCTGTACTTCTATGCACACCAAAAGACTGGGCAAGCAGAAGAAAGAACAGGCAGGGAAGGAAATAGTCTCAAACTCTTATAGACCTCAAAACCTCTGATCAGAAGAGTAAAGGCTGAATAAAATCAACTTCCAGCCTTGGAGGAAAGGAGAGGGAAGGAGGAGTCAGGAAACTAAGCAGTATCACAAACAATCAGCAAGAAACATTTGTCAAAGACCCAAAGGTCTTCTTTCCTTGGGGTTAACAGGAACAAATTCCCACCATGACCAAGGAGGATGCCTCTACCTCCAGGGCACCCCTCACTGGTTGCTGGTGAACCAGGGACACTGCTCAGAGGCCACTTGCATGGACATGTGAGTAATGCAAGGCTGGCAGCACTTTGCACTTTGCTTCCTCACTGAGTGTTATCCAGCTTAACAAGTTCTCTGCAGTTCAGGGAGTGTTTAAAAGGTTCAAAGTTTCTTGTTGTTTGTGAGAAGAATATCTGTGTTTATCACCGATGCAATAAACCTGCTGAAAATAATCATCATAATCAGTGGATGCAGCCCAACAGGAACGTCCAAGGCAGCACCTTCCCAGCCCAGGTAGAGCCCTCATCTGCTGATCATTAAACTCTCTGTGAAAGCCAACACACAGATGAGAACCCAGTGGGCAGTGCCATGACCCTTTGTCAGGGGTTAAAACAAGCAACAAGGCAGGGTGAAGGACTTTGAAAACAGCCCTGTGAACACTTGCCTGCCGGGATCCAGCCTCATCTGGAAGGTCTCACCATCATCATCTTGTCTAACACACCTCTCTGGGCACTCTGCACATCCTTAGATGGTCAAACCCCTCCTTGGTGCTGTCTCATGTGGGCTGACATGAGGTAAGGGAGCAGAGCCTTCTAGACTCACCATTGACATTGCAACACCATCAATTCGAATACACTGCTTTAGAAGAAAAACCTTGCTTTCATTATTAAAAAAAAAATCTACATTTCTAAAACTGTCACTGTCTCTGATCCACTGGCATGTCCAGGGAATATGCCATTGCTCAGACAAACATGGGCACATTTCCTCTTCGTGCATGTAATCAGAGAAACCTGTGGGCTGTGTGGAAGGAGGGGGCAGGACCAGCAAACTCTCAAGGACAGTAAAACCTTCTGTTGGAGACAGAGATGAAAGACAGAGAGAAGAGTGGGAAGGCAATCCATTAAACAAAGCAGAGGAATGCACTGCTTTGTCCAGCTGCTGCTGCTGATGAGCAGAACAGGCCCATGTGATGTGGAGTGCAAGAACCTCAAAAATTATCACATAGGATTAATTTAAGGTAGCAGACCAATGACAGCCCTCAATCCCTGATTTTGTTTTCCACATCACAGGCTCACACGCCTAATGCCCAGGATTTATGCATTGGGGTAGATGGCCAAGGGTGGAAAACCCACAATTCCCATACAAGTTGCAAAATACTTCTCCTTTCACAGAGAATCCATCGTTTTAGTTTGTCCTGATGACTTTGTGACGTTTGTAGAGATGATAGATACTGAGTATCCCCCTGATAACCTTGGGTAAATAGAGGTGCTGAGGGTAGGAAAAGCACATTGTCCTGATCCAGGAGGTTGATAGGAGAGCACAGGTAAGCACAAGGGTCAGCAAGGGAGGTAAAAGTCTGAGTTTTGTAGAGAAAAACATTGGTTCAACAAGACTGCTGAAGAAATACGGCATGATTCTGCATGAGCTGCCTTATCAGGAATTACGCATTTATTTAACTGACTTAAAATCATTTTAAAAATCCATGCAAGGTTTCTGGAATCTGAGACATCATTGGCAGCACAACAAAAGAATGGAGCCTTTAAAACACTGTATTAAACAGGAAATTGTGCAGCTCTCCACTGAAAATCTCTTCCCCACCTCATTTTCCACATTCTTTTGCACTCTTCATCATTCTGGAAATTGAATTTTTAGGCATTCTCAAAATGGCCACAGCAGATAGTCTTGGCAAATCCAGCTCTCAAGGAGAAAGGCAGATGAAGGGGTCTGCAGCCCCACACCATCCCTTCCTGCCATATATGACACCTTGTAGATTGTGATGAGTCTGCTGTGGAAAAGTGAATATTTTTACTTTTCTAGTTCCCCTAAGGAGTTTCTCAGTAACAACCTTTGTCTTGTAGCCTGTAGGTCAAGCAATTACCTCAGTTATATCCATTTACCAAACTGTAGCTTTCTCTTTTTATGTTTTTAATATATTCTTCAATCAGAAGGGATTGAAATAATTATACCTCAATATTTTGATTTCCGGAAAGTTTTTGTGAAAGCACATTAAAATAATCCTTTATACATCTAAAGTGTCTTCCTCTCCTCAGTATTGTTTCCTCAGTTCATTTTCTTACTCTCTTTTCCATACAGAAAACTTTATTCTGTAATTTTTATTTCAAAAGGTATAAAATCTCTAGCTATCCACCTCAATTCTCCAATAGTTCTTAGCAGCCTATAAGAATGCCAGTTTCTCCAAGGATCAGTTTTACATTATTTTTCCTAGCTTGGTCTTGAAACTTGTAAAATGAGGAGCTGGCTCATTGTTAACCCACTTTCCACAACTTCCCTTTATATTTTATAGCAACTTTGATATTTCAAAAACCTGTCCTCTGCCTCTCTCCTTTTCTTACTACTGTATTTCATTAACCAGCAGCACACGATCTGAGCTGCAACACTCAGAGAATCAATAACCAAAAACTTTCCCCCACCTCTCCGTGCCTCACTGAACATCAGACCACAACACCCCCTGGAAAATACATATTAGGGATGTTACAAGGTCTGTTGTTACCAAACTCGATTCATTTCAGCCCCTTCCATGCAGGACCAATAAACACATGCTCTTTTCACCTACAAATCCCCAACAGCCTCTGCAATTAATACATAATTAACAAACAAAAGCAGAGATGCCAGGTGGAACAGCACAAACCCATTCACAGCTCACAAAGGGAACAATTAACTCCTGCCAGCTAAGGAGAGTAAGAACAATATTTTGTTATTGAATAAAACCTTCCTGCCAGGATTGGATGTGTTTATAAAAATAAAATAAACCAGGTCCAGTTCAAGCATAAGATGTGGGCTCTGAGTCAGGAATTGCTTATGGTAGGCCAGGGGCTGGACCAGAAGGTCATTATAATTCCCTTTTGACAATAAGACCCATAAATCCACTGTTCCTCCAACAACTTTTAAAACAGATTATTTATGTCTTTCTGTAAGCCGTGAAGTTGCTCCCACAAGAGATAAAGCAGGCTTCACCACTGAATGAGAGAAAAACTGCACAAATTGGCTTCCCCCAGCAAACCTCACATTTGTACGTGGCTAACAAATTAACAACAGCATCTGTGGAGGGTAAAAAATATCTTCACTGTTCCCAACTTGAGTGAAGATGTGCTTGAGCTCCAACTGAGGTTTGGCTGAGGGGTTTGACTGCCAGAGACATGAGCTTGGTGCATGTGAGTGTCCTTGCAGGGTAAATCAGTGCCTGTCCCCATCACTGGTGCCCAGAGGAGGTGGCAGCAGCAGGCTGCGATAGGACAGAGCGTCCTCCTGCTCCCTCTGCATCCTACTCTGGGTGGGCAGTGGGGAAGTGTCCACATCTATCCCCTGCCTCTCCTTGTCCCATTTTCTCTGAATCTGAAGCACTTTGTCTAGTGGATACCCCTGGCATCAGAGCTTTTCCTTGTCCCAGCCTGCCACCCTCTCTGGGTTTGCACAGGAGAGTGTAAAGAGCACCAGCCCTGGTTCATACTCAGTAAGAGATGGATCCTCTCCAGGGAGAGACACTTGCCCTGAAAGTGGGCAAAGAGCAGGGTCAACCTCTCCTGCTCTCTGGTCATAAATGACACATTAATTATATTTAAGAACTTTTTCTGTTTCTAGGACGATGCAATTGTTAGGCAAGGAACATCATTCTTATTAGTACAGTGATGTTCCTTGCCCCATCCCTGGAAGTGATCAAGGCCAGGTTGGACAGGACATTGAGCAACCTGTTCTAGCAGAAGGTGTCCCTGCCGTGGCAGGGGGTTGGAACAAGATGATCTTTAAGGTTCCTTCCGTCACAAATCATTCCTGTGACTCTGTGATTCTGGGGTAATAAAAAAGATAACTCAGTGAAAAATCTACTTTGCTCTAAAGTCTGAGATTTCTTTGCAAGTGTTGAGTTTCTGTTGGTGCAGGTATCAAACCAGGACTTGGCAGTGCCCACGGGCACAGGTTCCCCAGCCCTGCTGTTGGCTGCACATCGTGACAGGTTACACTCTGTTATTAATATTCAAGTGTTTCCCACCAACCACCCCGGGGGTTTTAACTCCCAGGCACCAGGGCAGCACCTGAAGAAGTGTTTGGAGGGGGACAGACACCAGTGGAGCAGCAGCAGTCCCATCCAACCACCCTGCCAGGGCTCATGTGGTGGCACTCAGTGCCCACCTGCCTGGCCCTCAGGTTTATTTTCAGCCATGTGATGTGACACTGCCCTTTGCCAAGCCCTGCCCTCCAACGCCAGTCACATTCCCACTGCAGCCAATGCACGCACAGTTCCCAAGTCCTGCATGGACTAGCCAGTAAATCAGGGCTGTAAAAGTATTTTTGGCCCCCTGCCCAGTATGTGTACCTCTTAATCCCTAATTCCAATTGTGTAAACAAGGCATGACATAATGGGTGTGCCATGGAAATATGCTCTATAAAGTTGATTACCACACTTCATCCCATTAGAACAGCAGTCACCGTAAAACTCTAGATAAGGCTAAAGCAATTTATTTGTGTTTCTAAAGGAGATGGGCACATTTTGGCTTTTCAGGGCATGATCAAACTTGACAGGCAGACTCCAGAGCTACTTTGCAGCTCTTATAACAGCTCATCTCAACCCGTACCGGGTAGGAATTTTTAAACCAGATATCCTAAAAGGTCAGATCAACTGTGGCCGTTTCTCAAGTAAGCAAGGAAGGAGAGAATAAAAAGCCTTGGATTGCCTGGGTGACCTCTTCAACCAGAATGTCAATCCAGCTCCTGCTCTCTCCTGAGAGCAAAGGCAGCTCTGGGTGCTTTTGGAGGTCAGGAGCTCCAGGCATTAGAGTAAAAGGAGCTGTAGCCATGTCCCCATGCAGCCAAGCTGACTGTCACAGTCGGAGTTTGGGCCAGGGTGACAGGAGGCAGCTGTGCTCTCCTTGTCCATCCAGCAGCCTCCAACAGCCTCATCCAGCTCACAGCTCCCACCTGCAGCCTACACATCAAGCCTGAGGCTCCCTGCTCAGGATGACCCTCAACACCTGTGACAAAGCTGGGACTCGAGCCCAGGTCTCCTGAGCCCCATCCCAGAGCTGAGGGTAAGAACTCAGGTCCACACTTTCCTACAACCCCCCCACTTCCTGCGGCATTGCAGCTCCAAAGGGAACCAAACACCCACCACACACCTCAGTTCCAGGTGGAATTGTGGACAGGCAAAACCCAGAACTGCTGAGCCCGAGTTTTCCTTCCCTGCTTCATGGGCCGAGGGCAGAATTCTAAAAAATTCAAGGAACTTTCCTTGAACCTGCCCCAGGTTTGCAGCAAGCAGGAAACCTTTGCAGTTTCAGATTTCACACTTAGGAATCAGCTCTGAGGAAAACAACTACTGCGACAGAAGGCATTAAAAATTGATATAATTAACACAAATCAAGGGTATAATATACATCAACTTGTGCATGAGTTCAAAAGCTCTTTTTAAAGCCACAGAAGCCAAGGAATTATTCCTTTATCTCAAAAAGAGCTTGATAAAGTCTTTTGCTTGTAGAATTAAGCCTGCAGCAGCTGGTAGGGTTACTGAACCAGCTACAGCAGCCTTGTGCTCTGTTATAAAGACATCTCTGTTGCTAGAGAAGAAACGATAACATGCATTCATAGATGCATTTTTTAACCTGATTCTTTAGGCACACTCCCCCATCTCCCGCCCTCTCCCTCTGTCACCTCTTGAAAAGGTTTTTCAGACTGGAACTGTACTTGAATTTTGTCTAATTGGAAGGAAATGTGAGACCCAAATCTTGGTTCTCATTGGCATGGAGACACTTGCATACAATCACGGTATGCAAAACAGCAGAAGTCTGAATTCATAATTGGACGTTCCAAAATGTAATTATGAAAGATGAAATGCTCCTTTCAATGAGAAGGCTGTAAATAGAATAATTAATTTTGTGTTTGCTTGAACAATTCTGTATTATGGACCTTACACTGGAACTGAAATTAATTAAGTGCACCAGGATTTATGGAGGAGGTGAAGAGAGAGGGAAAAAAAAGAATTAATCTGAAGTAAAAGATAGATGACTTTGTGAGTGTAATGATGCGTTAGTCTGGGGTATTCTTTAACAAATTTAGCAGGCATGTTCTGGGTACAAACAGCACTCACTGACAGAATTATCTCAACTAATGCAGCTGCTGGACTCTGAGCAAATTGAGATTGCAGATGAGTACTTTAGATTTAGAGCTATTAACCCTCTGTGTGCTGGAGATGTGTTGCCATTCCCTGCGTGGGAAGGTCGGCCCTGTGTGTCCCTCGTGCCGAGGTCTGCAGGACGTGGCCACGCAGCAGCTGCCTGGGTTCATGTGAGCACACACAGTACACATGAATACACACAGGAAAACACATGAAAACACACAGGAACACACATGAATACACACACAAACACACAGGAACACGCATGAATACGCACACAAACACATGAATACACACAAACAGGAACACTCAGGAACACACACAAACACACATGAATGCCCACAAACACATGAATACACACACAAACACACAAATACACACACAAACACATGAATACACACAAACAGGAACACTCAGGAACACACACAAACACACATGAATACACATAAAAACACAGAAACACAGAAACACACATGAATATACAAAAACACAGGAACACACAGAAACACATGAATACACACACAAACACACACAAACACACATGAATACACAAACACACACAAACACATAAATACACACACAAACACATGAATACACACAAACAGGAACACTCAGGAACACACACAAACACACATGAATACACAAACACACACAAACACACGAATACACATACAAACACACACAAACACACAGGAACACAAGTGCTGGCAGGGTTGGAAGGCAATCGCCAACATCAGGAAGTTCTGAGGGGACAGCAGAGGAGGGGCAGAGCACTCACAGGAAAGGGAAAGGAAATGAGGAGAGCAGAGTTCAAAGTTATGTCTCTCAGTGGACTCAGGGAAAGAAGGGACAGTGGCTACCACCAGTTGTGATTTTTAAAGCAAACAAAGCCAAAGTGAGCAGCCAAAGGAATAACTGCAAACCAAACGGCTTAGCTGCAACCAGCTGTTCCTGAGGTCATTTCAAATGGAAACCCAGAGTTCTTCCTTTCCTCTGCTAAGTTCAGGCTATAAAAACCTAGGTGTAAAAATCTCTTCCGATGCTTCATTCAGGACTAAAGCACTTTCCAGCCCTGAATGAATGAGGGATTTCAGATTTACCAGCCTGGCAGAGACCCCTGAGACACCCAGGACAGCAAGCACTTCCAACATCCGGAGCACTCACTCAGAAGACATTTCCAGTCCCATAAACCTTTATGCCTTACTGGTATAATTTTGAATAGAGTAATGTAATTGGCCATAGATTCAGGAATAATCAATGTGATACTTCCCCTCCTCAGAGTCACTCTGAGGCAGCACTTTGTGAAGCGTTGGCTCAGCTGTGCAGGATTCCTGCACCATGCAGGGACACTCTGGAGTTCAGCACGTTGTGTCTGTGGAGTGTCAGCTTTCCCTGCCCAAGAACCAGCCACTGAGAGACACACAGCAGCTGGAACCAGCCCCCTGGGAATTTTTTGAGACTCTGGGAAGCAACTGATGAGGATGTGCTGGTGCAGCCCTGGAATGGAGGGAGGAGTATGGAAGAGACGATTCCTTATCTCTGCTTTATCATCTGCTCCTCCTCTGCTGGGATTTCTTTGCTAGGGAAGAACTTTCTCAAGGCTGATTTTATTCCTTAGTGGGATAGGATTCCTTAGTGTAGGACCTCTTGGTGTTTCATGAACATCTGTGACCAGAGGCTGACAATCCAATTAGCACGAATTGTACCACAGTTTATCAAAGTTCAGCATGACAAACTTCTCCAAAGTCACTTCTCCTTGGAAAGCTGTGCTTGGTGAAGTCACAGGGAAAGGAAAGGTGTGAAATCCATAATCCAGAGACATGAGCTGAGATGCTCACAGCCAGGGCAGGAGACTCACTCGAGTGTGAGTCTGAAGCATATCCCTGCTCTTAACAGATCAAGCTGTTCCCAAACCTCAGTGCTACCTCTGGGCTGGAGGAGTCTCCACGGAGATGTGACTGCTTTGTCCCAAAAACTGAAGCACCACAGTGTGGGAATAAGGGCCTCCTTCCCCAGGGAAGAATGCCACCAGGGTTGCAATTTCTAAGAGTTAGAAGTTGTCTGGAGGATGCTTACCCAGCCCCATACACTGACCTCTGGGTAGCAGAGTGCACTGGGGTACAATGCCTATTTGCTTACTAATATTTGTTTTCATTTTCCACAATAAAAGGCTAAATATGAACTACGGTTACTCTGCCTTAAATTGCAACAAGAGCTGCATTTTCCACTTGCTTGGTTATAGCTCTTTAAGTGATACATTATATTGTTTGCCAGAATACTTCTACAAAGTCTTTGCTTCATTTAACTTGTAGAACAATTCAGCCAGATTGGTCTATAAAAGGTGTACTTAAAATCAGGATTACTCCAGGACTCAAAAGTGCTGGGTGCTAAAATGCAGCCTCTCATTTCCCATGGCCTTCTGAGCATCTGAACATATTTATACCTTCTGCATTGCAGCAAACTTAATCAGAAGGACAGGCTTGCTAACATCTGTGCATTCCATTCACTTCTGGAGTCGCCTCAATCTCTTCTGAAACCTGATTCTGGCTGTCAGAGTGCATAGCTCTCCATGCCGGGTATTATTTGGACATGTAGACATCTGTCATCAGGAAGTGTGATAGATGGTTTTATTAACCCACACAGGCAAAGGGACTTTAATGCAGGGAGAAAGTATCCTGAAAACCTTACAAGTCTGCTCCATACTTTTCCCAGCCTGTGGTTGCAGCAAGGATCCAACACTTGGAAGAGAAAATATGTAACACATCTCAAGATGGACATACTCCCCCCAAAACAAGCTCTGGCCAAAAGAGGCAAAACAAGTACCATAGGTGATATGGCATCTCCAACAGCAGAAGGAGAAATGGAAAGAGGGGAGGCTTAGGTTGGATGTTAGGAAGAAATTCTTCCCTGTGAGGGTGCTGAGGCCCTGCCACAGAGAAGCTTTGGCTGCACCAACCCTGGAAGTGTCCAAGGCCAGGTTGGACAGGGCTGGGATCAACCTGGGCTCGTGGAAGGTGTCCCTGCCCATGGCAGGGGGTTGGAATGAGATGAGCTTTAAGGTCTCTTCCAACCCAAACCATTCTATGGTACAATTCTATGATGAACTGATCTCCAATAGCAGAAATTCCTGAAAGCAGAAGGGTTCATAGCAAACTGTAGCCAGACTGGGCTTTACAAATAACTTTAAGGAAAACGGAAATCTGTTTTAATAGAAATCATCACAAATATTTCATTTAAATCATTCATTAATTAAACACAAATTCACCAACTAGTCCCCACAGCTGTTTTTTCTTCTCAAATTCTTCTTCATTCCAACCTCCCATCTAGCAATCACCAGCAGGCAGGACTGTGCACCAACAAATGCAAAGTCTGGAGCCAAAATGGAATTTTTGGATGCTTAGTTTCAGGGTTTGGTCTGTATCCCCATGTAGTTCCAGCCTGAGTAGGGGCAATCCTTTCTGCCTCCCAACCTTCCAAAAGTAGTCAGATGCAATTAATCCTTGCTGCTTTTCCATTTCCCATGACTCTAGGATTCCTGTGCTGAGGCTCCCAGAGAACTGAGACCAGATACAGACAGAGGAACACATCCCTGCTCCTTCTTTTCCAAAAAGCCTCTTGTTACAGCAGCCAGTGGCTCACAGCTGGGAGGTGACAGGGCTGGTTTTGGGCATCCAGGGACCTTCATGTTTCCCTCTCCTTGCTGTCCACCTGCTTAAAGGTGAACTTTATTACTTTTTTTAAGTTTTGTGAGCAATGTGGTTCCCTCACACTCCCTCTGAGCCTGCATTTAAGTTGAACCACCGCAAAAATGCCAGTCCATGTGTGTGTGTGCTGTGTGACATATATCATAGTCACAGACATCTAAGGATGTAGAGCTACATGCTGTGGTGCTGGTGAACTTCATCTTTCTAAGAGCACCAGAAAGATGAATAAGAAAAAATCAGTTGTATCTTTTCATTTACAAAGGCAAGGGTTTGCACTCTGTGTTTGCCGTTTGGGAAAAGCTGCATTTGAAACTTTAGACTTGTATGTTTTGGGTTGTTTTATATATATTGCAAACATTTCAGGGTAATCCATGGTTATGTCCCACGACACTGCTGCAGGCTGAGAGATGGATAGACAGTGATTTCCTTTAAGCCCTAATTTCTGGAAACAAATGACTGTCTAGAAACCTTAAAAACAAAAGGAAAGAGGTTGGTAAAATTTCTGTGCATGGAAAATCTGAAAATGGGTTTTAAATGGAAGCAAGAATCTTGCAAACAAGACAGGATTTAAAAGTTTATAGGGAGCAATGAACAAGCAAACTCATAACCTTGAGATGATTTTTGTCCACTTGCTTTGACAATGATGCCAGATACCACATGCAAAAAATAATATTTTATCTCACACAGATATACAAAGGCTTATTTTCAGAAACATCCTGTCAATAGAAGCAAAAAAAAAGGCAAATCTCCCTAATCACTGTAGTGAGATAACTCAAACTATTAACATAAATGGCAATTTTGCAGTTTTATATTATTAGAAGGAATGGGAAAAAACCCTCACCAATCCCCCTGACACTGATTCGTCAAATAAATTAACTGTGTTCATCAGTTAACTCTCACTGGTCAAATAGGGTTAAAATTCTTGGATCTAATTCACATTGCTAATTTTGCAAAGGGGGGAAAAGCACAGTGGGATAGCAGGAGCCAAATCTCCTATTTTGCCATAACTGACTGAACCTTGGGGGCTGGTGTTTTATTCTCGTAATATTTCTTTTAATAAAAAAGTGCCTGATTAAAACAGCCTTTTAGAAAACATTAATTCAGGAGCTAAAAAAAAAAAAAAATTTCAAATGAACTCAAATAGATTTTCTCTGGTAGGTTAACGTTGCATTTAGGATAATGGATAAGGAGAAGGATGGATTCTGTAGGTATAAATCAATAGGCGAGGGGGGTTGATGAAACTGCAACCTGTGAGAGTGAAGCCCTGGTGGTTTGTGATATCATCAGGAGCCTGAGATTCATTTGTTTGACAGTTCAGCCTCCTGCATTCATTATTTTAGCAACAGGACCACGATGCACACATTAACCAGGCAGCCAACACACCCTCACTCAGATCCCCTGCAAGCACCTGGGTTAAAGCAGAAACCCCAGCTGGCTTGTCAGCAGGATACGTGAGCAGATTATCCTTTCTGCTGCTGTAAGAAAATGGACAGAGAAGGGTGGGTTATGGAGAGATGGAGACATAATTGGTGGTTTTGGATTAGCCCCACCACTGGTCACGCTGGCCGGTCACACACCCGGCAAGGACCTGACTCTTACAAGGCTCAGTGCTGCCTTGATGAAGCTGTGTTAATGATTTCATTAGGATTTCAAGGGGAATGTGGTCGGTGGTAGCACGGATAAATGAACAACATTCTGCTCCCAGCCTGCTCTCTCAATGGTTTCTGCCTTTGAATTTTCTCTGGCTGAAAAGAAAAGTTTTAAGAGACAAGTTTTTGGTTTGCAAGGAAAAGAAAAAGAGTTAATTTAAGTCAGACAGGTGCTGGAAACCCCAACTCTCTATTTTCTATACAGATATCTCACTGATCGTTTTTCTTGCAGGCTTATGACCAAATCCTGCTTACCTCGTGCTCCATCTAAGGGCCTCTGAAACTCCATGAAGAGGTCATTGATTTTAATGGCTGTTGGATCAGGTTCTTGTTCTTAGGGATAGCCCCATTAATTTCATATGGCCTGTTGATGTGAGTAAACTGGCCCCAGTTTGGCCCCAAGTCTGTGACTTCCCTAGCCCTGGGAACAGGCAGAAATCCCTGTCCTGTTCTGCTGTACAGTCTATCCCATCCAGCTGGAGTTAAGTGTACCTCATTACTCAGGGAAATTTGGATTTGAACAATTCTTCACTGATAAACAACATATTGCTATAATTAGCAAGTGTGGACTGGGAATCCTGGAAATGGAGTCTGTCCAATCTGTCAATTTAGGAGCATATTGTTTAATTTACACAGTGCAGCACAATGTGCAACCTGAGAAGGCTCCCCCAGCCCGGGCCAGAGCAGGACTTGCTGCTGCCTCCAACTTTGGAAAGCAGCTTTCAGCTTCAGACAGCAATTTTGACACTCTCCTTCTTCTTCTTGGCCTCCTCATCCAGGCTGAAAGTGAAAGAGGCTGAAAAGACTGAAAGAGGCCATGCACAGCTCCTGTATCACCACTGCCAAGCTGTTTTTAGGGTTAAATCCTGAGGATCCCCATTTTCCAGAAGGAAAGTCTCCCCTTCTGGAAGACTTTGTTCAAAACGTGTTGTAAGGGGGACAGTACAGTCCAAATCACAGAACAGAATCATAGACTCACAGAATTATAGAATCATAGAATGGGTTGGGTTGGAAGGAACCCTGAAGACCATCTTAGTTCCAACACTCCCACCATGGTCAGGGACACCTTCCACTACCCCAGGCTGCTCCAAGCTCCATCCAGCCTGGCCTGGACAATTCCAGGGATGGGGCAACCACATCTCTGATCATTCAGACATTCTCTGGTCAACATGTGCTGGTGTCTGACCACCTTCACAGTGAAGAATTTCTTCCTAATATCCAATCTAAGCCTGCCCTCTGACAGCTTGAAGCCGTAAGGGTTTTCCTGAAGTGCCAGGCTCAACACTCAAGTCCCTCCCAGTGCTGGTGCACTCAGGCTCTGGGGGTCCTGAGCTGCAGGGTGAGAGAAGCCAACCAGCCTGGAGTACAGCACCAAGTCCAGAATGAGCATCCAGAACCTGCTCCACAGAGGAATGTTTGTTTTGTTTGTAAATTACAATGAATACACCAACAGAAATGCACAGCAGAGTTGTTTTAATACAAATAATACACCATTAAATCTCCACCCAGGCTGACCAGAGTCACTGAGCATTACATTTTGCCTCAAATTCTCCAGGCCAGATTCTTCTTCAGTTATCAGTCTCCTCCTTCACTCCTCTGCTTGTCTTCTAACCAAAGCAAACCACTCCAACTTTTAAATGAAACTAATTTTCATATTGCCCGCATATACATACAGTTAAGAAATTACAGTGACAGTGATAAAAAATGTTAATTTTTCTTTCCAGATGCTTGTAAAACAGCCTTAACATATGTCCGCTGTTTAATTAACAGAGCGGCAGCATGGTGGAGGGAAGCCAAACTAATAATTTAAAGAAGCATTCTCCCTCCCTTGATTTGAATCCCAAAACACATCCATCATGTGCATTTCTGAAACTGCAAAAGATTTAATTTTCTGAACTTTCAGCAAACATCATAAAACAAGTCAAAGAGAAACCTGAAGTCAGGAGTGATCGCCTTTGAGAGAGTTCAGCTTCAGAACTTGCACAGTAATTCATTTCATTAAGTGACTAAAAACTCCAGTGCACTTTTTTTTTAAATTAACTTTTATTGTCACCTCCTGCTGGGTGGCCAAAAGGTGCCATTTTGCTGCTCAGGTTCTGGTTTTGAGCTGCCTCCTTGCACAAGATTGATGAGGGTGTAATTCCTTCCTCCAAGCAGAGCCAGGCTGAAGCCAGTCATCTCCCCCACTCACAGAGCCTTTTCCTGTAATATTTGTGCACTACAGAATTTCTGGGCTATCTGTCCTTCCTCCCCAGGAAGCACAGACATGCTGCTGCCCCAGCTTATAGGTCGGGGGGCTGAGAGAGTTTAAATCCCATGTTCAACACCTGCATTTTAACTAACTCCACTTTTGGAGCTGGTCCTCAGCCCAAGCCCTGGAGGGGGAGCAATGAGGATGCTGAGGACCCTGGTGTGAGGTGAAGGTCTCACTCTTGCAGGGCAGGGACTCCAGCCCAGCACAGGGCTGATATCCCAAGCTCTGCTCTTCCAAGTGCAGTACTGAGAGTCTGAGATGGAGCAGGTAGAGCAGAAGGAGAAAGTGCTGCTCTCTCAGCTCACATCTGCTTGCAAAGCTCCTCTTTGCCCCCTCGCAAAGACAAGCCCATAGGGACACGGCAAACTTAAAAGTGTCACTTGCAAAATTGGCACAGAGGTCACATCTCTGAAGCCAAAGTGAACATCCCAGCGAGGGCCTTGCCCTTTCTCCAAAAGCACATCGAGAGCTTCATCCCCCTCTGCCCTTCGTGTCTGGGATGACTGTAGGTTATTTAAAGGTGCAAAAAGCTCTCCTTACCGCCTTCCCCCCCTTGTCAGCAAACAACAACTTGTATGTAGAAGGGATCAAATCCCTCCTGGAGATTACTCTGAGATCCACGGGGGAGGGGGGAGATGCCACCACAGCCATTAACCTCTTCTGGGATAACCAGACACACAGAAAGTCAGCACTGCCCACTACTCTCAGTCAGGAAATGATGCTCTTGGCCCTCATCCTCTGCAAAGCTAATGGCTCCTCCCAGGGGACCAATATGCCTGGGGAAAGGAGTTTGCGTTTTATCAACCTGATGGAGCAGCCTGGGTTCCCAGAGAGACACAGTGTAAAAGACAAAGCAGCACGGTGCCAGCTGGGGAAATACACCCTTTCCTTGTGGAAAGGAAGAGATTTGTCAAAGGTGATGCTGTATTTTATTACTGTATTGAATGGGAGAGCACATTAAAAGACTTCTGTTAAATATTAACCAGGAAGAGGAAAGACGGGGACAGAACATTTTCCTTCTCCAACTTTTGTAGGGAACGCTCAGTCATAAAGCAACTCAGAAATTAATCTGCTGATAGATTAGAGACTGTGAGTGTTAATTGACCCTTTGATCTCCCAGTTGTTATTTTGGGTCTTGCAGGGAGGGATATTAATGAATCTGAAGTTATTAAATGAATTCCTTGCTTGCTATGGCAGCACTTGGCTCCCAGCAGAGAGGATCCCTTTGGGATGGCCCTGCCCTGGCTGGAGTTCTCAAAGGGGTGGAGACAGAGAGACAGGTACTGCATGACAGGCAGGATGAGAGCGCCCAGCTGTAATTTCCAGACAGTCTTCACACTCTACACGACTAAAGGGAGTTGAAAACTCCCCAGCTTGAAATTGAGAGCATTTTGGACCAGCGTCACTCCCAATTCTAGCACAGCTCAAAGCCAGGGGATCTGTTTATCACCTCTCCCCTTTCAGAGCCCACCACCCCAGAGGGTGCTACAAACAGACCTGGTCAAATTTCCCCAGGTATCTGTATCCCTGGAGGAGCTCTGCATCCTTTGAGAGGGTTACCAGGTGTTTGTTTTGCCTTGCTTTCAACATGCAACCTCAGTCTGTGTTTTCCAGAGGTCCTGCTCCCCAATTGTGAGCCCATTGGGCCATGGACAAATTCATTGTCCTGTGGCAGGGACTGAATGGCAGAAACCCTGCAAAAGCCTGAGCTGAGCTTGTTCATGTCATGGCCCTGTGTGTTACTAGTGTCATGATGAGACAGAATTTCTCCACACAGAGTGGAAGGACCATCTTGGATGGAGTTTCTTCTCAGACTTAAATCTGGAGATAAACATTTGGGGAAAAAGCTGCAGACAATGAGTCAGTTAATATAGCAGGGCCTTTCTCCAGAAACCTGGCCAGCCCTTCCCATTACAGAGCTAGTCTTTGGCTAGCTCTCCAAAGGAGGCTCAGTGACTGTGTACATTAAAAATGCTATCACCATTATGGGCTCTTCACTAAAGGTACAAGAGCATGACAAATATATGTAATTTGCAAATTGGCTGGTCTTTTGCAATAATTTAGAGACACTAGTTAGCGGCAATAGAAATCTAACAATTACTGATGTTTAAGGTTTGCATTGTTGCTCTGTGAATATTTCATGCATAAATGAACTTCCCCTGGACCAACTGCTGTTTCTGATGAGGCGCTCTGAGGCTTTATTGCCAAATACACAGCGGGGCTCCCCCAATGAGCCACATAACAGATGATGCATCACCTTCACAGCTTAAATAATGCAGAGTATCTGCATTTTATAGAGCGGTGGTACACTTTATTTACATATCAACTGAGTGGCCAGACTGAATATGAAGAAATATGTGAAAGAAAGAACATGGCACTTTTAATATTTCATATTAGCAAGCACCTTGCAGGAAGAGCCTTGGCAGGCTGAGATGAGAGCTTATCTGCTGGTTTCTCTGTGTGCATGTCTCTCTCTGAGACAATCTCTTGCAAAACCGATGCAACAAATGCCTTTTCCCATTCTTGTGAACTTCTTCAGCATTACTGAAAACAAAAGCTGCAGAATGCTAATCAGAGGTTGACTTTCCAAGTGCCATTTGTTTGGGAAGAGAATCAAGCCCACCCTTAAAATCTTATCCTGTTCCTTCCTGGGGCTGCTGGGAGATGTAGTCTTCCACTCTATCACTCCAGAGAGAGCTGCAGGATATTTCTGCTCATTGGGGAGACACCCACAAAGCCTCAACAACCTACTAGGACTGCAAGGAGGTCAAGACCTCATAGAAAAAGCATCATCCAAAATGCAGAACAGCTGATGATACTTCCTATGTCATCTAGTCTGGGTTGATGGAAGGGGAAAATAATAAATGAAAGCAAGAACTACTTCTTCCCTATGAATAGTGTGGCTTGAACATTGTAGTCTATATGGGACCGTATCTCAGGATATCTGCTTTCTGAAGAAGATTATCCAAGACTTCACACTTGAAATCCTTTGTCCTTTGTGAAAGCCCCTCAGATCTCATCCCCAAAAGGCCCCAGGGGACTGGTCCAAGCCCTAGAATGTTGTCTATCACTCTTGTCCCCTCGTAGCAAAGAGTTCCAGTGACCAAACATGGCAAGGATATTAAATTCTTTAAAGCAGCAATCTGCACCCTCCATAAAAAGAATGGCCCAGCAGAGCACAGGTACTAAATCTTCATCTGCTTTTTCTGAAAGACTGGTGGGGATGTGTCTGCCCACCACAACTTCCTTCTCTGTCCAGCATCTGTTGGCAGCGTGCAGCATCTCCCTCACATTATCCTCATTCAAAGAGGAGCTGATGTGTACCAGCCCGTTTTTGTACAAGCCCATTAAAATTCCAATGCAAATGACCGGATTCATAATCTGAGCTTCATTGAGAAACACAGTTTCCTGCTTTCCCCAGTAATGAAATTATTGGTTGTGCAGATGCTCCATTTCTAAGCTAATTCAATCTCTGACTGGTTTTTTCGAGGCGGGATGTGTGAGGGCAGGGGAGTGAGGATGTGCAGGTCTGTGTGCGTGTGCACACAGCCCAACACATCTGCACAGCCTGTTTCCCAGCACGCAGATCCACAGGCTATTTAGTTAGATAGCCAATTATAATTATAAATGCAATGGGAATACCAGCAGTATATTGTATAGACACGATTAAAAATAAACTGGGAAAGCTAAAAGCAGCTTAGTCGCCAGAAACTAATACACTACTGGGGCAAGTTGTGGAAATGCCTGATTATTCTCTTTTGCTCACTCCATCCCTGGGGGATCTTCCTGAACTGTTACTTTAACTGCTCAACTTGCCTTTTCCACTGTGATAGTCAGCAGATGAAGCCCTTCACATTTAAGTGTAATAGTGCCAGAGAGACCAACTGCTCCTAAGAGTTACGACCTATAAATGTCGCTTCTGTGTCAGAATGAGAATGTGCCACTGAAGATGCTGAAGTCTGCAGAGGGTTTGCTTGACAATTCATGCAGGCCATTAAACTTACTCCTCCCCTCGTCCCATCCAGCACTGTGTATGCTGGGATTTCTTGCTTGCTTTCACAGCTTTCTGAGTAGCTCCTCCAAAGCTGGCAACAACCGAGCAATTTCTCCCTGGCACAGAGTGCACGGCACAGCATTTGTTGGAGTTGCACTTCTCTTCACCTGTCACGGCTAATGAGAGCTCCAGGACAGACTGCCTGCACTCCCCCACATCAGGTGTGGATATCCTTACCCAGGGCAGAGAGAAAATGGAGATGGACATCAAGTGACGCCAGGATGAGACAAGGAGTCCTGTAAAGTGGATATAAATGAGCCTCCTGTCCCAGATGGTTGCCAGGTGCCAGTGGTACTGCCCTTTCCCTTTGCATGGGAACACACAGAGCCTTCTCCACCCTTTCCTGGAAGAGGTTTAGGGGGTGTGTAGGGGGAACAAGAACAAGTTTATATTTCACCATAGCATCCAAAGTTTTCTGGCCAACTGAATAAGAGGGATTTCAGTCTGCCTTGGTCAGGAGGACATAATTACTCCTCTGCCTGAAGCATATAGTAAGAAGAATAACAATAGCTGAGAGCAGGGTTGGGGTTTTTTGACTCATAACCCAGTTCTGGCCTTAGGTGAAAGCCCAACTCACCAAAGCCATAAGCACAGCTGAGAAGAAATGCAGGAATTCACACCACATTTAGCCCAGCATCCACACTTACTCAAGTATAAGATAGAGATATTTAATATTTATTTATTTTGGTTTTCACTTAGACCCTGACAGCTGGTCCCAAGGCAGGTGCAGATACATCAATGGCGTGCACAAGTGGTGTAGGACATGGACAACACAGCTCCATCCACCCACTAGTGTTCCTGCCCCTTTTCTTTCCAAGAAAAGAGAGTTTTTGAGACCTTGGGAAAGGAGGAAAAACACTTCTCTGAGAGGAACGATGGTGCAGAAAACCCCAAGGCATGGTATTGCTCACCATTGGGGGTGGCAGGGCAGAAAGGAAAGCGATGGACAGAGGAGGGGATGAGGTTGGGGTGAGTGAGGAGCCCTCTCTGCAGAGCAGGCCCAGGCAGGGCTGTGCAGAAAGGCTGGACCATATAGACAGTGCAGCTGGAGAGGACAACAGATCCTCTGCTTCACAGGGACAGCTGTTCTCTGGATGGGGAAAAGGGAGTAGGACAGAGTACTAAAAGGCTGACAGGCAGGACTGACTCCACTTGGGCTGTTATTATGCTCCACATCAGCTTTAAACCTGGAGGAACGAGCCTTTGACAGCCCCAGCCCGTGGACAGTCAGATGATGCCATCCCCACTCCTGCTGCATCCCATCCCATCCCATC